>DWTT01001572.1:0-11471 GCA_018250895.1 Carterocephalus mandan | reverse complement strand
GATAAAAAAGATGAAAAGAATGAAGTAATATGAAGAACTGATGTGTAGAGAAAAGGTATTAGTAACTACTACAGTATCTAATCATAAATTTACTAAAAAAAAATTTTTTATTGAAATTCATTAAAACAACAAGGCATTTTAATAATTCCATTTATTTCATGGTTAGGCTAGTACATAAATATATATTTCTCAATGTAATAATATTATGGTTAACCCATGTGTGAATGACTAAATCTAAGGTAAAATTTTGTACAACTAGCAGTAAAAGGTACAAGATAATTTCGACAACTCACTATGGAGTAAATAAATAATTACTAGCAATAATTCAATATTTTCGAGTCAATTTAAAAATTCATTTATAAAAGATCTAAGCTATCACATTGTATATTATTTTTGAATGAATTTTGTATTTTACAAATACTTTAATGGCAAGAAACTAAAACATGAAAAAATACATCCATAATTTTTTTTGTAAATTCTATAGAGAGTGAAGACAGAGAGAGAGAGAGAGAAGAGAGATACTTCATAATCAATTACAATAAAATCAATATAGCCAGAATAAAGAAAAGTAAAAGCAATTTGCCATACTACAACGAATAGCAAACTGTCCTAGTCATCATCACCACCACTGGCTCTGTTCTTGCAACAGGGCCGGGTAGCAATCACTTGTCATATCTCTGTACTAAAATCTTTCACATGCACTCATTGAGATTACATCTTTTTAGATTACCAATTATTGGTACAATTTCACCACAGTCAAATATTTTTAAACATAAGCATGCACAAGATATTTACATGTTTGTGCGCGCATTTGTACATTAAAATAAGATTCACATAAAAATGCGATATAAGTCCAATAACAGTCAATATTACACACTCTGCAAGCACTTGCGTCCCGATCGTATTTTTTAAATAATCTTTCACCAACTAACATAGTCTCACTTTGTTAACACATCTGTCCATGAAATTCTTCTTCCTCTTGGTTTGCGTGGTGGCATCTAAAGGCGTGCGCAAAGAATATCGTGTTTGCATTTGTTTGTCTGCTTCTAATATGCCCTCGCAGCTACGGCACCTACGTGAAGTTTCTTTTATTTCTTTACAGTCTATGTTGTCACTACTTTCGGATAATCGCTCGGGTAGACTATATAAATTCTTGTTGGGGGAGTTGGCTTTCGATGTGCTATTACTACAAGCGAGTTGGTCACAGCTTTGTGAGTTTGCGCGCGAAGCTTTTTCTACAGATGATTGGCGGCTTCTTCGTGGCCTGAAACAAACAATTGTAATTTTAATATGGAGCTGTATGACACTACAGGTCAATACGAAATCACCATCATCGATTTGAACTGTTGAAGTAAGTTAATGCTTTCTTAGTTGTGATTTAAATAAAAATAACATATTTGCAGATAAATCTTTTGAAATAGTTTTACACTCTGTTGTAGATTCTAGCATTCTGATAATTACATAAAAAGATTCTATCTGATACATACCTAACAGGCGGCAGGGTGTGTAAAGGTTCTAGTCAGTCAGCCTTGTCGCTGCCCCGGCTCTCGCACGAGGCCATGCGCTGGTAGTTGGGGGGACCTCGGCCGATGGTCGCAGTGCCCGGCGTCTGCACGTCCCCTCGGGACCGCAACGGACCCTCCAGTCTATTTGCAAGATTGGACTTCCCGCGAAGGAAACTGTTAAGAAAATTAAAATTATATTATGCCCGGACAAATAAGTTAGCTTTTTTTTCGATTAATCCGGCTCGAAGGACCAGTTGTATCATACTCTTAGTATAGGTATGGACAGAGTTGTATGTTGTATCAAATGATTCGCATCAAATTTTAAGCACCTTGACATTATTGGAGATTTGTAACACTATCTTAGCGACCTTCTTGGCAGGGTACGAGTTTCTTAATAGATCAAATGGGATAAATTTAACATGCTCTCCACGTACAAATGCGCTAAAATATTGCTCATGGTCGATTAGTTATGTATGGCTTACTGGTTAACTTTGGATTATTACAAAATATTTGAAGCTGAACATGAAAAATGCTGAACTATAAAACTATAAATGAAAGATTTGAATTTTATACTCCGACATTAGACTTTGTAAGATACTAAATTGGATATGACAGAAATACTGACTGTTTAAAAATTAAACCCTATTTTTTAGCTATAAATTGTTTTTTCAAACTCGATACGTAATCTTAAAGAACTCAAAGAGCGATAGTAGGATTTTTTATAAGTGGTTTACTATGCAGTAGGTATACTTCTCACTATATTCCAATTCGCACTGGAGCTGCGTGTTCCGCAGCTTTGTCTATGGGGGAGACCTCGGAGCCTGGATTTGTGCCCGGTGTATGCTCACCACTTATAAACATGGGACCTAAACATAACTAGTGAAGAGTGGGTACATACATACATTACACATCTCTGTCTGTCTCTGTTTCTGCATCCCTTCGGGGAAATACAGGCGTGATATTACGTATCAATATTGCTTACCTTTCTAGTTTCTCCACGCACGCATCCTGGTAATCGTGGATCCAGCGCACGCCGTTGAAGTGGCACACGGCGCGCATGTCTTCCGGCAGCTCCTCAGGCTCCGGCCACTCGAAATTGTCTATGATGGGCACGATGTTGCACTTCGATTGCAGCGCCGCCACTATCTCCTGTAACGTGGTAAAAACAGAGTTTTAGTAAGCATTTTGGCCAGTACATAAGCTATTAAACTTGCTTGGCACTCGAGGTGGTTTGGGTTCAAATTCAAGTGGCGCGGTGCGTGCCATTGAGTGCCAATGATTTTTCTAAGTTATATGTGCTTTCGGAAAATTAAATTTTGCTGTAACTTTGAGAAAAACATCGTGAGGATACGTCCATAATGATCAATCCGCACTTGGCAGTGGTTGGACTATGGCATAACAGAACAATGCCGAAGAGCGGGACAAAAATAGCTTGTACCTATACAGAAGTTTTCTCAAGACGTCATGTCTATCACCAATACCTGTTAAATATGTAGACTTTATTTCCAATCACTTTTAAAAACTTATAAAAGTAATGTACCTACCTAGGTTTTAGATTTAAAACATAATTGCTTACGTACATACATAAATAGAAATGCCATGTAAAAACCATTTAATAATGAAGGAAAACATCGTTTAAAGTGTTCGTTTATCCATGTTTAGACGGTTGCTTTTGATCTTAACCTTCCTGAGTGTGGTGCTGTTATGTGAAATGTATTTGAACAATGAACTTACCCGATGCACCCAGTCCTTTTGCTCGTTGTCGTGCTTGCACCGTTCCAGCGCATTCGGAGTCAGAACGAGCAGGAAGTGCTTCGCATGGCGAATGCTCTGTAGCAAGTTGTTGTCGAATTTCCCCGCCTCTAGCCGTTCCACGTCTATGAACACCGTGAACCCTCGCAGCTGAAGATGGACCTTCAACAGACTCGCCAGCTGAGAGCCGTTCGATCGCCGGTAGCTCACAAACACGTCCAAGTTCTTCTCCATATTCTCCTCGCCCTTGATTGGCAATGTGCTTTCGTAAGCTGGTAAAGAACGGTAGGTATTTGAATGATTTTGTTTTGGATAGTACGGTGATCGAGGGGTGGAATCCTCCCTGTTTGGTTGCATAAATATGTGGTTTGGATTGAGTATAATGCCGTTAATAGTTTAGTTACTGACTAAAACAAAGTATCCAAAATTCTAATTTGCAATGGTACCTAAGTATACACCTTCATAGTAATGAAGTATGTTAAACGGAGTACCGTTTAACATACTACGAGTAGATGACTTTATTTTAATACGAGTCATGATAGTAAAAAATATTCATAGCGCATTGATTAATTTTTCCCTACTGCATATTTAATCTAGGTACTGAACTATTCATATTACAAACTGAAATTATTAACATACGTTTAGCTATAAAGCTTTTCTATGCATTTTTACATGTATTTTTCATTAAGGTACTTTTAATGTTTAGAAAAATGTTTCCATGATTCCAGAGGGTATTAAATACGTACCATATTCATAACAAATTTATAAACCATAGCTATAAAAAGTTTTGTCCCCTGTGAAATTCTTAATAAGTTTATTATTTTGTTATGAATAAGGGGGGTACGTGTATAAAAATATGAAGTTTGTGGGTACAGTGTACTAAATTTTGCTCTTACTTTCCGAATTCCATTCAAGGAATTTGACTGATTAACAGCTAAATTAGTGGTATCATTAAGTCAACAACATCGCATTGCTCCAGTATGCGCCAAAATTGGCCTAATTAGGCACTTGGTGTTATCTAACGTAGTTTCAGAGGTTATCAAAATGATTAATGGCTTACCTCTTATAGCGTTTAAAATCCTCAGTCTATGTATACTGTTCACTATGCGACATTCGTTTTCTAGTTGTTCATCGCTCAGTCCACGGATGGACTCCTTATCAACTCCTGCATTCAACATGGAATATGTGTAGATAGTGTACTCTGGACCAATGCCTCCCAAAAAATCGTTGAGACTGCCCGTGTCACGCGAACTGTAGTCTGCCATTTTCTTTAGTTGTTGAAGCTCTCGTGTGAATCTGAAATTGTCGCAACGGTTTTCGTTAAGATCGTTTGGTAGAGAAATAGTTGAAGGCCAACAATGATTCAGCATGAAACTCTTGCCAAAGTATTCTTCAAAGTTCGTGTCATTAAGCACATTAAACGAGTGTTAGTACCTACCGTTTTCTTTTGATTCCATTTTGTAAGCCGATATCCTCTTTAAGGTTATCTTCAGTTATCTGTAGTAATAAATCGCCGTCCACTCTGCTCTCATAAAAGTTTGTTGCGTATTCCGAAAATCCGATTTGTTTTACCCATTCTCGTACATCTTCTATGGACCACAGTGGAACTTGTTGCGACAGTTTGTGCGGCACTTCCTCGCCAATAAGTCGCAATGCTTGTGCTGCGTATTTTGATGCAACAGCGTTCGGGCAGCTGGCTACTTTTTTCAAGGACTCGATTGCACCGATCTCCCTAAATATTTCCGTGTTGCCTTGTTGCTTCTTTATTCCAGCCTCCATGCAGAAGTGGAATGCGGCTAAGTTTCTAGCTTCCTCCCTCTTCGAACTCAGTACGGGAACGAGCCTTTGTAACCAGTTTTTGCTTTGGCCATGAGCATGCGCCAGATTGGAACGAGCGAATTCGGACGGATTGTGTGATGTGACAAAGGGTTCCACCAGATCCAGGGTACCGGACTTGAGCACGGCTGCTTCGATCTCTTTATTCGCTACTAAAACTGCAATGGCTAAGCATGCGTAATATTTGATATTGTCGTCGTTATGGAAGGCTAAGGGGAATAACCACATCGGAACTTTCCTCTTTATCATGGCTTCCTGATTTTCAGCACCACCATAAAGTGACAGGTTTGCCAAAGCTGTTGCACAGTGCCTCAATGTTTCAACGTCGTTTTTTCTGCATTCAAATAATACTGCATCTAAACCTCCCAGTTTAATTACATCACTACATGTGCCTTCGCTATGTTTAAACAGGTGTTCCAATATTCCAGTACCGATTCTTGAATGATCAACTGAGTTTGCGTGTTTTGTGCAAACACAAGCTACGTTAACAACTTTTTCCAGTCCGTTTTCCACTACGTGTGCTCTGTTTTCATTTGTAAGGCATTGCTCAAGAAGCTTAGCGGACGAGAATTGTAGCTCTGGATTACTAGACTCCAAACAATTTGCCATTAAGATATCCAAACCACCAGAAGTCCGTAATGTATTACACAAGGAGTATCCTAATTCGTGGCCATATGTTGGGACCGCCCACGCTCTCCTCAACATTTCGTTTAGTTGGTTAAAGTGCACAGAAGCATTTTTCATATCCATTTGATTGTTCTTTATAGAAGCAATAAATGCGTTCATCCTGTATGAATACTTTTGTATGGCGAGTTCGACATCTCTTTGATTGGAATTTGCGTTTAGCTTATCTAAATCTTCAAATGTTAAATTTGATAAATCTTCATCGCCAGGTTTGATTGTTCCGTTTAGCATGTGACTCATCTGAAACATCAATGAGTTTTATAAGTTTACAGTCATATCGAAATCACACATACGTCAAAATACACCTCTTTTAATTAACGTATACTTGTCACATATTGTTATGTAGCGATTATTCTTGCGCGTGATAATTTACAACGCGAAATATCATGTAGATAAGCAGGAATTTTGAGCCATCCAAATGACTCTGTAGTTAACCTAATTAATGTATTTTAGTACGAAAATTAAGAACTAATAAAGGAAGGATCGGCACAGAACTTTGGTAAAAATAATATCAATGTCAATAAGAGCTAACTTACCTGTGACGAAAGTAATGTAGATTTTGTTGTAAGATTTTTACTGGAAATTGTCATATTGGACTGAGCTACACTGGAGTGTTCCTTGTGACTGAACATGCCACTCGAAGTCACAGTTTGCCGCGCCTGCGCCGAAGCCATCGCCTTCTTTTCAGCACTGAACGCTTCTGTTTGCAGGCGAGAACTCGACGATAACATGTTGTTTGCTTCTTGCGCACTCACTTCTCCTGCCTTGAGTGATCGCTGCTCCTAAAATCGTAAATTTTCCATAAATAAACACGCCACTGCGCACAAACACTATTGTTGTGGAATTTTTAAATTCACGTAAGTAAAGCAACTATTTGGAATTTTCCAATTTGGTCAGGTTAAACAAAGATTAAAATCTATCACTGATTTTAAAAAATGATATTTAAAAATGGTGAAGTTTGAGTTACAGGAATTATTATACGCAATTTAGGCCTCGAACGTCGCTTGGAAGACATGATGACTAGCTCGAACAAGATCAGCGCAGGCGCGTCTCTGGACTGCAACTACTTTTATATTGAAAAGTACCGCGCGTCACGACTAGAATTGTACGCTGAATCGTTTCTATTGGATATAGGCCAATAGCGAGGAACCCGTGGGCTTTCGCTGATAATTTTAAAGTTTGTGTACAGACGTCACGAATTTAGAAGGTTGAAGATGTATTTTTCAAGTTTTGAAGAAAATTGACGCTCACCGAAGAGTGTGGCTGTTTCGGTGGGAAACGCGACAGGACGCTTCTGTGTACCGGCCACGGGGCCGAACCCCCACCGGCAGACATTCCGCTTCTATATTTAAGCGGACTATTCGTGTACCGGAGCGCGCATGCGCAATAATTAACTTCCGCGTGTGCTCGCGCGCGCGACGTTCAAACACCGACTGAGACAAGCATGGTGCGGTTAACGTAACGATAAGCGTCCGTAGATAAATGAGCTCACCGCCCCCGGCGATCCTCCGCGACGTAACACCCTGGTAGTCCAAGCGATGATCCGGCCTGCCATACTCCGCACAACGCGGTGCAATTTTATAGGTTACACATTGGTGATTCTCAGATGCTATCGTCACAAGGAGCCGCTCTCTACTGAACTATTCGGTGGCGCCGCGGCCGTGGAGGCATTCGAGGATATCGATCGCGTCCGGTCACGCGAGGTCGCGTCCTTCGGCGCGCCTTTATGGCTCCGACACCGCGGCGACTGCGAGACGTACCATACGCATTGCATATAAACATTTATGGCGTTCTTACCAATTTCTTAGCTGCATATTAAATTTAATCCGTAAGCTAATTTTCTAATCTATTGAGCGATAATTTAAAAAATGCTTCTTAGTGTAACGAACAAAAAGCCGTTTAACTTTTTACTCACCTGAAGGTAAGCCGCGTTTTGTTCTGCAGTGAGTCCTTCCGCTTGGAGCAGTCGGTGTGACGCGCCGGCGGCGCTGCGCTCGGCGTACTGCAACATGTCCCCGTGCTGCAAGCGTCGCATCCTGGCGCTGTTGGCTGCAGACTTCGATGCACTGTATCCATCTGTCACAACCCTCGTCGAACTAGCCGACGTCATCCTCGCTGCGCTATATTTTAGCTCGTTGGCGTTATTTGATCCCATCGATGCAGTATTGGATGCGAGGAGACACGGCTTGTCGGGAGGCGGCGTATCGGATTCCGGGAAGGTCACCAGGGGCCCTTCTCCGGCCAGCTCGCCCATATCACTCATGTCCCCAATGTCGCCCATTTCGCTGAGGTCTCGAATGTCGGTGATGTGCCTCTCTCCAATCTCATCTTGATTCACTATATTCTCCATTGAGCTTTTCAGTCTGGAATAATACAAAACTGATTTTAGGGCCGACTCTAAACACTTCTTACACTATTTAGGCGCGACATAGATTTAGCACTGTTTTTCGACACTACAATTCTTCACGAAAGATTCGAACGATTCCCGCGAGAGCCGTGTTCTTGCTATTGTTTCGCGGCATGAAACTGCAAACTGAGAGCGGTAAAATCAACTGGTAGGAATTGGCTGAGGGCCAAGGCCGTTCAGGTGAGCAAGCGTCAGTGTTATCTCTAATACTTATTGACATAACATATATACATCATTATATAAACTAAAACCAAAAAGAAATTAAGAATCACCTTTGTCCAAAGTTCAAAGCGGAATTACTTAAATTTTTCATTTCAGAAATCGAACTCTTCAGTTCGGAGAGGTCGGATTTCATGGAACTGGCTTTCATTTCGGAGGCAGTCATGTGTTGCAGCCGTTGTGAGGAGCTCTGCATGCGCTGGCTGGACGCAGCACTGCTCGAAGTCGTACTGGAGACCATCTGCAAAAGACAAAATAAGTACATTTACTTAATGACTTACGTTTAAATCCAGTGTTTGATTCAATTGTTTAGTTACTCCGCTATAGATGTAGTGATTTGTGTATACAGAGTGATCTACTCTGTAGATGTAAACAAGATTATTAACCTTTGCTTCGGCGTCGCTATCGGGGAGGCACACGTACAGTACACGCGAGAAAATACTATCGCAGTGTTTCACAAGTTTCTCCTAGAGGAATCGAGCAGACATCGAGTCTGATACAGCGGTTCGTCGTACACAGTCGTTATCTAGACAAGGACTGCGGGTTCAGTGCCAATGCTACCGAAGTTTGTACGTGCGAGCGTCACGTCACGCGTCTTGGCGCACAAGCGTACAAAGCCATGTCTATGTTGAAATGAAACAGAAATAGGGAGTTACAAGAATTATCAAAGGTATTTTTAGTTGGAAAAATGCAAGGCAATTCCTGGGGTAAGATTTTAACGTTAGTTTAGTTTTTTTTTATAGATCTATTTTGATCGTATGGCTCGTGTACCTATCTATAAATACTTGATTAATAATGGCAAAGGTATGAAAAGAAATATGTTTGATAACAATATGTATTTCCTTTAGCTAGCGCCTGAGAAGGAACACGGTCGATTCATCTCATGTGGGCGCGATGCATGAGGCCTTGAACCTCGTGACCAATAAACGGACGTATCCACCTATTTGCAGATACATACGAGACGTTGCAAAATTGACAGCTGAAAGCTACTAGTGACAGGTAGTTATTACATTACTTATATCATGATATTCGGAATGAATGGTTTTCTAATAATCATGAGTTTAAGTTAACTCTGCAGACAGTCCTGTTTAACATCAATCAGTTGATTTGTTAACGACTGGTGCAATCATGATATAATTAATTCTATTTACATTTAATCACTTATATAATTAAATAAATGTTCTAGTTCAATCGTATTTATTTACAAAGACGAAATAAAAATAACTACCTATTTTGGTTGATATGATAATGACTCCCGCCGCTTAAACTATTATTTTTAATTACCTAAATTATATAAATGCTCTGGTTTAATTGTTACAAAAAAATATATAAATATCAACATAAAAGTTTATCCCAAATGATAACTGCTGCTGAGTAGGGAATTATGATTTAATAGATTTTGCAATTAACCATAGGTATCTACTCTTCCGACCTAAACGATCGACGTTAGAATTTCCTTAATAACTAGATTAAGTTCATAGATACTTTAATCATTAAAAACATTATATACCTACTTTAATCTATCTTGATTTTGACTTTCAGGCTTATAAATTCTAATTTCAAATAATATAGGAAACTAAATTATGTAGGTAACTAACTAGGTACTAAGTTATGTAGGTACTTACAAAATATCATAATCAACTTCTGTTAGCATCAATAACGATCTTTTTATTCAATCAAAACCGAACTAATATATCTTAATATAATAAAATATATCTTGTGTAGGCTAGTATATATATATAACATGATATTAAAGCAATATTACTTTTGTCATATACCTATCAGAATGTACTTAAACGTCCTTGAGCATCAGCGTGGTATCCACGATCACGTATTGCCTATTTGCTGAATTTTTTTTTGCTGAATCTTTGCTTAGCTATTCACGTACGCACTCAATCTTTCCCACCATATGGCGGCGACCATGCCGTCCATATCACAAAGAATTTAAATGTGTTCTGCTAAACTAAATTTCGTATCAATTATTCCCTAGAGACACAGCTTAGTTGAGTAAACATTTCATCGAATGAAAAACATTTTGTACTTTGTGTTTGAAACTCAATTTCGTGGAATTCATTCATGTCACGAGTCAATTAAGTTATGTTAAGTTTAGTTAAAGGATTAATCACATTCAGACTAAACAACCGTAGCACAATAAAGGACAAAATATTCATTTGGAAATTAATAGGTTGCAAGCCTAAACCTTTGTTAATGTTAATGAAGTTTTGAACAACGCTATTTAATGACTTGAGAAACAGCGAAACTGGGCCAATATAAAACGCTCAATGGAACACGATCCTATAATTGTACAGCACGGAGCAAGAGCCGGCGCGGTCCTACGATGTCGTCTCTTGGCCCGCAGCCAGCAGCCACGGACGATATTGTGGCTGTTGTAATTTTACAGGAACGGGGTTATTGAAAGGTGTCACAATCGAAAACTATATCGAATGTGTAAATAAGCGTCATTAACAATCGTTTTGCTTCATATCCAATTTATTTAGCGTCTTAGTACGTGTCTTAGTAAGTATCTGAAAATCTAGAAATCCATCAAATATCAAAAGGATGTTTGCAATGACGAACGAGTTTTGATGGTGATATGAAAAACACTTGTTGTGTGTGCTTTCAAAATATAGTTAGATTTTAGAGCCTACAAACAAATTACGTATAGGGTTGGGTCAACTTTGAAAAGGCTAAAACTTAGGAAGTAATTTTCTTTTCAATGGCGAAAAGATTTAAATGGCTAGAAGAGTGCCTTGTCACTACAAGGCTCGTAGTTTGCAGCAAAGCGATTTCGAGTAGAGTATTACTTCAGTACACTGAATACTTATACGCCGGTCATGATAATCTAATCTATCTACGACTTACGAGTGTATACAACTAACTTTGTATTTATCTCGATTAAGTTGAATAAGAATTGGGTATTTGAAAAAAAAGTTATTGATTTTTTTAATGTATTTTAATACTATATTATCAATAATATTGATATTTAATGCAAAAAAACTTAAAAATGTTTTTTTTTTCAATTAATTATAAACAATTAAAAATTGATGAAATTTGAATAAAAATCACGT
>DWTT01001571.1:0-11472 GCA_018250895.1 Carterocephalus mandan | reverse complement strand
CGAACGAACAATAACGATACGTTTTAATCAACCTGAAAGCAACCTTACGTCACAAGGAGGTTTCAAGTTTGACTCGAGAGCTTATAGTTACCCCCTCGACTAGAGCGCCCTCAGATCGAGTGACTCGAGCTCGTGCCCACGTCATCCGTCTTGATTTATTTTTTTCCCTCCTCCGACATACGTTGGGATTCGTCAAAGTGCAATATCATCAAATCACTGTAAAAGTTCCATGATTCGAGTTACTTGTCGGGAGTGGGGGTGAAATATTACATTGGGAAAGTTTCGCTTGCACGACGACGAATAGGTTAGCATCGGTTTGTTGGCCAGGTACAGATTAGATATGATGGGCTATAATAGCAGCATTGAAGCTATTTAAAGCTAAAGAGTAGTTAGTAATTTGGCTATACAGCTAGCGGTCCTAGGTTTGACCCCCGTGTTGGGCAAAGTGTTAATGGATTTTTCTAACTTTCCATCTAGTAGTTCGGATTTTGGATTTGTGTGTATGGCCAGTTATAGAGGGATAAACGGAATTGATGAAATTTGGGTATACTACATACCTCTCTCTGCCTACCCTTTGAGAAAACATAAGCGTGCTTTTATGTTATGTTATTCCATGCATCTTTGTCAGTTAAAATATTGAACAGAAAATATAGTCCTTAGTACTAGTTGTAGAGTCTACTAAGCGCACTGAATGCTACTTCTATTTGTTTCTACGTTAAATTTTTTAATGACACAATAAGATTTTGTTCGTGACAATCAAATTAAAAAAACTAACTATCTAATCGTTTGTAACGTCTTGTTTAAAAATTAAAGCATCGCAATTATTTGAAATAAGTATACCAATTTTACAAATTGTTTAAAGCTAAGGCAAAAGCAAGAGACAGCAAATTGGACCAATTAAAAAAAAACTACTAACAGTAACACGTAATAATTGAGGCGCCGCGTATGTACGTACGTACTTTGGGATATTAGTGCTAACAAACGTCATAAATTACTTCCAAGAAACAAGACACTCAGTTTGATGCATTTTGTAAAGACAGCTAAGTACTTTAAATCGCTTTGTTTCATAATAAACACTGTGGCACAAACCTACCGGTTTAGTGGCGTCATCTTGCGCCGAGTCACTCAAGACGTATTTCACGGTACGTCGGCTCACGAAATGATATTGTCGGAAATATGATTTGGGAATGTAACAAATGTATTATGTACTGCAGTCGGCAAGAGTGAACACATGTTCGGTTCAAATAGGATCGTAGGTAGGTACTCGTATTGTCGCTCTTCTTTGCGTTAGCATTATTCTTTTCGATGGAGACATTCGTAACATTAAACTGATGCTGTGTTGCCCGGAATTACTTTCTTGACGATAGTTAGACAGGATTGTTGATAGAAGTAGAAGTAACAGCTAGCAGAATTAAAAATGAGCATATATAGTGATATTAGACAAGGTGGACGGACGACCTGATGAAGGCAGCGGGTAACCGCTGGGTTCAGAAGGCACAGTACCGGTAGTTTAAGAGAGGCCTATGTCCAGCAGTGCACCTCAAGAGGCACATTTTGATGATTGCTTTACCCACTGATGACATAATTTGAATAATATTGTTTTAATCTCAGAGCAACTCTTACTCAACCTTAACCAAGTTTTGGCTCAGGTTTCAGCTTCACCCATCCGCCTGTACTCTTCTTATCCTAGTCAAACTTTGAATTTTTTTTTGAATCAGCGAGAATACAGAATTAACACTTAATCATTGATTAACACTGTTCACTTTTTCATAAGCGCACTCCATAATTAATTTAAATTAAATAGTAAACGTGAAACTTGCTTCGTTTTCAATCTAAAAAATAATGATTGTCTGTAAAGTCAGTTTACGGACTATAATTTTACGTAATAACGTCATAAGAAAAAAACCTTTATCTGAACTGATAAATAAAGTAAAGCTAATTATTAAGTTACTTTAAACAATAAATTAAAGACTGGAACAACTTACTTACTGTGTCTGTGTGTGTGTGTAGTTGGAATCCCATTGCAAATTTCAGCCGCCGTAAACAAAGTAGGCCGCACAAAAATATCGCTAGCGCCATCTATGCACTGCCGGGTGAATCAGTTCCTCGATCGATGCGGGATGGTGATATTATTTGATTTAAGATATTAATGATATTAATATCTTGTTTGTTACTACTGAACTGATTCAATGATTGCTCACTAGATGGCGCTTCAAAATAGTAGCAGTTGGGCCTCCTTGTAGAATACGTAAATGTGAATGTTTTTAAGCTAGTGTCATTTTCATGTACTATTATTAGTGCAACCGATTATTCGCTCTGTTGTTATGGGCTACAGACTAAACTTGAATAAACGCACGCTTGGCGGAACGCAATGGCGGTACGTTTGGCGGTACGCGATGGCGTAAAGAGAGGATGACCTTTTGTTTCGTACGTGTAGGCGTTCATCGATTTATAAGACGTTGTCAGGTCAAAAACATTAAAATTTAAAAATACATAAAATTAAATATGACCACGCCTATCAATTGCGCTACACGAGTTATTCTAGTGTAAACAGTACAGGAATAACTACAAGGGCCTACCTAGCGTGGCGTGTCGGGCGGCGTCACGCGTGATCGGGCCTCCGACCGCCTAGCGTGGGACGCAGAGCTCCGGGTGATGAGTTTAGCGGCACGCGAAGTGGACCGCGTGGGTCACTGGTTCGCTTTAGGTCAAAGGGAATGTGCGGTAACCGTAAATGTATTAAAGAGTCGAGTGGGTACATACCCACTAACACATGTTATGTATATCGCACCATGTCAGATTTTTTAATTTCTATCCAGGTTTTTGATCAAACATGCTGTTGTAAGTGTTGCTGCTGCCCTTTGTAGAAACAACCTGCATGGAATAAATCTGCTTCGTGTTGTTCTGTGCTGCGCGTATGCGGAGTGATTGAAGCACTAGTACGTACGTGGCGGCACCAATCTCAAATAGTGAGAGATTTTCAAACGTATTCTATTTTGAGGTTGGTTTAATTAAATCAGCGCTTAAGTTGCTATTTTAAATAACACTTTTCCTCCATGGGCCGTTTCATATCAAAGTCCAATCCAGCGGCGATGAAAACATCGTGATGAAATCTGCATGTCTGAGAATTCTCCATAAGGTTCTCGAAGGCATCTGAAGAGTGCACTGTGCACATCCATGCATGCCAGTACTACACTTGGTTAGCGTGGTTTACTAAGGCCTAACCCCTCCAATTACGAGAGGAGACCAGAAAACAGGTGGTTGGTGGTGGAGACTGGAGTGGGATACCTGAAAGGCGTAACAGGCATCTTATTTTTGCAAACATAGAACTTGGAGCTAAACAAGGTGCTCCCAACTGTTGCTTATAAACAGCATGGGCGCCGAATATGACACATTTCAGTGACTTCTTAACTTATGCACAGAATACATATATGATTAATTAAATAGTGAGATAGCTTGGTATGTATGTTTTATGTGTGTATGTATGTTTGTAGCTATGTTTTTATATTTGTAAGTATGTATGTAACAGAATTATTTTACGTGATTTTAGATACTTTAAAAATAAGTAAAAAAACAACATTTTAGTTCGGTTAAACACTAACCTCTGCAAGGTTAGTGTACCCAAAGTCAATCGGCAAGGAAGTCTTCTGATATAGGTCTGGCAACCTAACACTGCCAGACACTGCTTAACCCGTCAGCAAGTTGCAGGCCCACGAACACTTCGACTCTTGCCATACAAACATTGTTGTTTGCCACAGTTGTTTGCAAAGCTCTTGCAAAACTGTCACACGACACAGTTTCGAGTTTGCGCCGCGCCGACCCAGACGTGAACGTACAATTGACCGTGAGGCGGTTGCATGCATGCATTGCACCTACGGTTTCACGGTATTGATGAGTAACAGCAGTTGTAAACGTTTCGCGACGATATCAGAATGAACAAGTTGCATAATTTAGAAATAAGAAAAACAAAAACCGTATTCTGACCCAACTGCAAAACAAATGATATAGGTAGGAAACTTAGCGAGAATGGTTATAAACCAACTTTAAATCGGTTTTTGTCCTAACTGTTATTTAAAATGAAATAAAAGAACATTAATAAAATTATTTTTAAATACCTATTCAACGATACCCCGCTTGATATAGTTGGTCGATTTCTTTTGTTTTTATTTTGACAATATGGCGTCTTGATGTCGCTGTGGTCACTGTCTGTAGTGACATCGCATGGTTAGGACGAATAGTTTGACGTAAGAATACAAAATCGCCTTACGCGTTTTTACTCTAGATCATACTGAATCTCTTCAGTAGTTTTTGTGTGAAAATATTACAAACAAATCCTTCCTCTTTATAATATTAGTATAGAAGTATAGATTTCAGATGCATAATTAGTTAGGTACCTACTCCCACAGAAACAAAATAGTGATTGCATATTTTTATCTTCTTCAGAATAGGTACATAATAATAAACAAACACTTTTTTCAGTAGTCAAGAAGAAACCTGATTCCACAGTTCAAATAAATAAAAGAGAAAAAATACACAAACAATCTGAGAAGATCCGTTTCGCCGTCAAAAGAAACACGTTTCAAAGGGCGATTCCGTCAATGCCAGAGCACTATGATCAACGTAGAAGCGAAGAGAACAGATCGATATCCAATCAGTGATTACCAGTAACCACTGAATTGAGATCTCCGCTGATTAAACTCCTTAATAAATACTTGATGACTCTAGCACATTGATCTGAAACGACTCTAACCGAAAGAGAGTAATGGGTTTGTTGCGCGGCCTACGCAAGTTTCGCAAATAAATGTTTGAAGTTCGGTTGAAATGTGTTGTTTATTTGTGTGTGAACAAAGCCGGTAAAAAGTGCGTGTACATGACACGTCTGCCTGCCCTCAGGCATGAAGTACAAAAATTTATTTGTTTTTGCATAAATATATTTGTGTGAATCTTAGCGCTAAAGTGTCATCTTGTAACATACTCGTATTTTTAAAACGGTTTTTTTGCTATATAAATAAGTCACAGACAACTTTAATGTCGCCGCTAATTTTAATGAATTTTATTTTTTTGTGTTTTTGTTCATACTTAAAGATGATGAATATAAATTAAATTCCACTTATCATTACTCATGATGGGTGTACCCTACTGTATAAACGATAAACAGAGGAAAAAATACTAGCAACGGACACAAACTTCCTACCTCATTATAATATTTTTTGCAGTACTGTTTGGCGGCAAAGTTAAATAAGCCAAGCCAACTCGTACCTGAAAAATAAAAAGAAATACATTTTGCGGGGCAATTCTGTCACTACCAGCACTATGCCACGAACGGTGCCATCAACGGTAGCGCGGGAACACCGATCGATTGCCAATCAGTGGCTGCCGTAGCTTACAGGGTTAAAACATACCTACAACTGGGGGTTTTTGTGTGCGGTTTCATTTGGGGAACACGCGGTGCGGGATCACCTGAGCCGTATGTGACCGACCGGGCTTACAGTTTCACTCGTATTGGAAACGCAATTCTAAAACAACAGTTGGATGGCAAGCAAATATGAAAGGGATTTTCGTGAATTTTACACGTGATACGAGCACGCGTAATGATGATGGAATTGGGAGCAAACTACGAGTGGCAGACGGTTGCAACCTCTTTTAACTGTTCTGTGGTTGCAACGATCACAGTAGAAAATATCATATTCAGAAAGAAAGAAAGAAAATGTTTTATTTCCACAAAATGCAGCATACAAAAAACATTGAAAGTATTACAATTAAAGTTTCTTTTTTTAAAAAAAGCTTTATTTTTTTATTTTTTTCATGCATTTTCATCGGAACCAAATTACCTATGTGTGCCAAATTTCAGTTCAATTTCAATTTTCAATTTTCAATTCATCAATTTGTGCTTCAGTGGAAGTGGGTGAAATATTGATTGCAAGATTCCAGGACATACATAAATACATACATACATACATACATACATACGAGTGAAGTTAAATAAAAGCTTTTTAAAAAAACACATTAAAAAAAATACAGAAACTTAAAACAAAGAAAGAAAAAAAAAGATGGTACATTATGAGAAAAACGAACGCACTCAGCTTTGCCGCGACGCTGGTTTAGTTCGTCCGTCAGTGTCACGTAGTTTGGGTGGTGGTGAAGCTAAATATATTCCGGAGTAGAATGAAAGAAATGATTCGAGATTGTTCGATTTACCTGAGGAGGCACATAAAAAGGCGCGGCGCGGTGGTGAGACCTTGACTGCCAAATCGCGGGTCTCGGATTCGAATCCCGGCCAGGGCAAATATAATACCCCGAGTCATGGAAGTGAAATTGTGTTGTTTTATGTGTGTCTCCGCGAACCGCAATACAGGCATAGTTATACCGCGGGCGAGTGGCGTTTATGATAAGACCCTGCATAAGCATTAAAGGCTTTACAAACACTTTGAAATACCTTTGTCGTCAATCAATTTCCACGCGAAAGGGTTCACATTAATGCTCTCTTGGATCCATACTCTACTGATTCAGCGACCTGTGCTAAGCTACGAACCAATTCATAGAATGTGATAGGAATGGAACATGTGTCCCTTAAATATGCATATCAATATGAATAGGATGAACATTCTCACACACGGCCATCTGACCCCAAATTAGGCGCGAACCTGTACTATGGGTGTCTGAGACTGATATACATACATAGATATTTTTAAATATATTCTTAAATAGATAATTGTAACATCCGGACACAGAACAAACACAAGTGTTCGTCACACGAATGTTTGTCCTGAGTGGGATTCGAACCCACGACCCCAGGCGTAACAGGCAGGGTCACTACCGATTGCGCCAACGGGCCCGCCATAAGAGGCACCTTGATAAGAGGCACTGAAGTGTTATCCATCTGTAATTGACCCTATGCAACATCAATAACGTAATCGTATGATCGTCGAAGGCGGCAAGTGCACGGATCGATAGCCAATCAGGCGGTGACCGGGGACTACCTGGCCGTTGATTAGCGGCCGTCTAAGCACTGCTCCTCGAAAGAGCTAATACACTGGCTCTTTAATAATGCCAAAGAGTATGCAGCGAACTGAGAACAGAAGATTCTTGTCATACAATAGCAACGTAATTAATTTTTATTATAAAAAAGACAGCGAACAAGCGCGCAGTAACGCCCACCGAATGTCCGGGCGAACTCTAAACAGAAACTTTATAGGTTCCATATAATTAGCTGTGATAGTTATTTATTGGATCTACTGCCTATTAGATCTCATGTTGTAATACTAGTGACGGCAAAAATATACTAATCAAGCTAAATAAAATCGTTTAAAAATAGCTATATTACAACTAAATGTCAGTCCATTGAATATTACATTCCAGACTCATTTGACATGCAGGTTTTTGTATTTTGATTTTGATACACTTTCTAAGCTTACTTCATTAGAAGATACAAAAACTATAAATATAATATCTTGCTTCACAGTATACACTTATATTTTTCGAAATAAGGTAAAATAACAAAGAACAATTATTTGTAAAATTATATGTTGTTGAGTTGACTATGTATGTATGTTCCTTACTGCTTCACAAATAATATTCACCAAGCGTGTACGATTCCTGATATTTTCTCGATTACCATTAATTGGTTGCGGTTTTCTGAGTTGCTCTGGTCCGACTAGCAACAGCTGATTGAAACGTAATGCCGTGTGATCGTTGGTAATGGAACGGCACAATGAGTGTGAAATTGCTATTGTATTGAACTGTGTAACGCATTATTATACACCTCGTGTTGGTACAGGTCGGATTTAAAAAAAATATAGATCTTTGTATCGATTCACGAGTAAGGTAAATTACTAATTGTTTTTTTCTAACTTGAAATTCGCAGCTGTAGCTCGGAATTTCGAATAGCGCCCGGTCTATGCCCGCTCAAAACATGGGACCTATACAAAGTTTAAACGATGATAATAGTCGACGTATCTCGGGCTGAAAGTTTCGTAATAAGTTTATATCAATATCCATCCATCCATCCATCAGCCTTTTAAGGTGAATATTTCTACCAATACATTTAAAAACATTCCATTTAACGAATATTCAAGTGCTGATCAATCATAACTTACCTGTAGAGTTGCACTATTTGTTTTGTTTGCATTAATATCCGTCCGAGTAACAATGAAGCGAATCGCCACTGAGCGTCTCGTTTGTCGAACGTACTTGTCAAAGTCGCAGCCTTCACTGAGTAGCTTTTATTATGAAGAAAATCTCCACAATTTCGCTATGTGCGTCTTCAGATGCTCTTTAAGTATAAAACTGATCAGAGCGAGTGTTATACGCAGCGAGCAATGGACGCATAAAATGAAAATTGGTGTGCAATATTACTAATGTTTCACGTTACGTAGTTACTGCGCTTCCATCTTGTTGTATCCGAACATAGATGTGAGAGTCCTCGACAACTTTATTTATGAGAGAACTCGACTAGACTGGGGGAGTATGCCCGGGCATAGCCGGAAAATCATAGAGAACACTCGAAGAGGAGTTCATTATGTTAGAAAGTTGTTTTATGTAAGCGTTTCGTGCCGTTGAATTACGCGTTGTCTGATCTTTTGCGTCACTGAAGTTATAATTTTATATTATGTTTTCAGTAAAATTTACGTGATGTCAGAAATAATTATTTGATACTTGAACTAACTATAATGTTTTATTTGTTACTATATTTTATTTTTATATTATATCTACTCCGACCATACACGACCTGCGATCCATAGACTGTCCATCCACCAATCCACATTGGAGCAGCGTGGTGGAGTATGCTCTAGACCTCCCGCAGCAGTGTCTGTGGGGGAGACCCGTGCCCAGCAGTGGCACGTCTATGGCTCGTAGCCATACCTACTATAACCAGCTCGAAAAATCTCGTACTTACAATTACATGAATAACAAACCTAGCCAGTGTGAGAAACAACAAAACTCTAGAATAACAGAACTATATTTGTACACTTACTAAAAGATTTTTTTGATCGCGTTTAACACCGCCAGGGCGTTCGTTCATGTAATATTGATGGGTGGAAAGGTGTTCTTGTAACTCTTTGAGCGGGTAATTCTGTACTCCCGACACGTCAGGGGTTAATCAGAGTTTCCCCGATCATGTCTTGTTTGTAAGCAATTTCCACGTCGAATTTGTTTTTAAGTTCGCGCGCTTCGACTTGTTTTATTGAGTTTGGATTTGTATATGATTAAGGGCTTTTTGATATAGGATTGTGGTGGATGGGTAATTTTGTACGTATTTTAGATTATACTAATAAACATTTCACTATAAACAAGCTTTTGTATAACTTGGAATGTTTGTTGGTTTATATGCATGATTATGTTGGTATATCTGTAACTCTGAACCACTTCCTTATGTTCGACGAGTTTGAAATAAGGTATGTTGATTTAGTGCCGGTGAGAATGCATCTCTATGTTAGCGTATCTCTATGTTAGCGTATTCAGCACCCAGGCTCCAGGAGTAACTCCGCAGCGCTTAATAGTACAGACAACAATAAATAATTGTTGTCTGGTTGTAATATTTTTAATTGCCATTTTTAAATGACATCAATACCAACCTGGTTTGAATGGTCATAATATTAATTTAACAAAAGCATGTTTTAAAAAAAGGTATTTTAAACTAAAACTTATTAAAACTTTATTTTAGTTTTTACTAGTTATATCAAATATAATTGAATTTTCTTGAACTTACAGACTCAAAATGAATCTAAAAATTTGTGTAATAGTCATTATTGATGTTTTACAGTGGAAATTGTTACATAGTTTTTACTCGTATATAACACTAATTAAGTAAGTGAAATTATTCTAGGCGCACTTGCGGGTTTTTTAATTTAAAAGTATTAGTGATGATTTATGAAGGAATTCATAAAACTGCCGAGCATCCCATTGATTATTTTTAATCTCCATCCCCCATAGCCAATCCCTAATTGTTCCGGCAGCAGGCGGTCAGAAGACCGCCAGAATTAGTCGGGAGAGCAGTCACATCTGCGACGCTATCATATTTCAATATGGGATCTGTGTGGACCGGGTGACACTTATTGTACATCGCAATAAACATGATTCACAGTACATTGCGGTTTTAATTATTTCTTTTGCCTAATTTACTGCGGCGGCGGATTTAAGTCCGCGTCTCGTTTATTATACGTATACGTCTTTTGCTGGCCAAATTAGCATGACGTTCATACAATTTTTCAGAATTGTTTGCGTCATCAACGCCTTAAGTTCGTGGGAAGCGGTCCGTCACTAGGCCACATTTTGAACATTGACTATTATAGTCCTGCAGCCATCGCCTGTTTTTCTACCAAAAAATAGGTATGTACCGCTATTCCTACAAAAATATTGAAAATAACATTATTTCGTTTCATTAAAAAAAAACAGGAGATGGCTGCAGGACTATTAGTATCGTAACGGTATATGTAACATTAGAGCTGTAATAAACATTTCAATTCATATGTTTCAATCAGGAATTAACGTCAGTGATGACGAATTAATTCCACTGTGAACTTCTGTCGCTTTATAGTCCGCAATGTACTCGCAACAACAGGAAATGTTCGACCGATGCTAGAATCCACAGGTGCACTCGCAGACCCGTCGGCGTTGTTTTACAAACGCCATTCGTGTTATTGAACAGTGCACTTTATCTTTAGGACCATAAATAATGATCCGAATTATATCCCGTTATACCAAAGTTTGTGAGTAGGTACTTGTAAGTTTTAAGATGCGCTTTATAATGCCTTTTGTCCCTAATATGTTAAAAAAATACAAAGATTTAATGAAATAAATTAATGAAATAAATAATGAGGCAACAATAGCGAGGTCACTTATTCGATCCGTTTGATCCGATAGAAGACCCGCTGTCAACATTTGGCCTATAACAGGATAATGGTATTGATGATGAACAGTGACTTGAAGCGCACATAACTATACGGCTCGCGTCGCTTGTACATGAGAAGTTAAGCAACATCGGGCGCGGTTAGTATGTGAATGGGTGACCGCTATTGAGACTTTTCATACGCGCTTCCATGGTTTGAAGGGCACGTTAGGCAGTCGGTCATAGTTGTTTTCAATTTGTTGTCTTTAGTTGTTTCAAAAATCGTAAAACCTTCGGGTTGCTTTATACGTTGCAGAATGGTGGAGTATGCTTTAGACGTTTAGACTATAGACATCTCTCCACTATGGATGAAACCTGTGCCAAAGGGCACATTCTTGACACCACTTGAATAGATAAAACACACAAAGGTTTGTGATGATGATGATGTAGTTACAGGGAATCGCTATTGCAATCCACGTTTGTTTTTATAATATCATGACATGGAGGATAAACGGAAGCACCAGCTGCGGACGTCACGGCAATCCATTAAGAGGATATCACAAGCGAACAAGTCGACACTTTTTCCATACAAACGTAGTCCCCTGTTTCCTCGTAGGATAAAGAAGTAACAGAAGAAAAAAAAA
>DWTT01001570.1:0-11475 GCA_018250895.1 Carterocephalus mandan | reverse complement strand
TTGATTTGATCGGCCGAGTTCGGCCGTTGACGTACGAGCATACTTCGGCCGATGACGGATTTGGTGTATCTCTACCGGTGTCTGTGATTTTGTATGGATCTGACACGTATTTGACATAAGTTTCATCGTCCATTTCATGAAAACTTTTTCGCATTTGCCGCATAGGAATTGTTCGCTGGGAGCGACACCGTCACGCTATCAGGATTAGCCAGTTAAACACCAAGAAGGATCTTATCAACCCGACCTTAAGTTTTGTATCTTCGTTCACCGTTTCACTGGTCTAATTAATAGATATTAATTTGGGACGAGTTTCCACTCGGATGTAAAATTCAAATATGGATTGGCAAACACTCAATTGGGTCATGGCAAAAACAAAATTCTAAAATTCTTCTTTAATTACTCGTGCCAAGTTTCTTTCGGTGGCATTGATAGCGAGGGCAAAGTTAGTAAGGCCCATAGTAAGGGCATAGTGCGCATAGTAAAATCCTACCTTACTTATTTTGCTATCCTAACCTTAACTTATCCGGCACGAAGGACCAATTAGTATGTAAGTATGTTTACTTACTGTATGTAAATTTCTGTTTGTTCTGTTTTCAGGATTGAAGTCTTAAGGTTCCTATTATCCAATCTCAGGTGGTACCAAGAAGAATACCAATTCGATGGATTCAGGTAAACATTTTTGTATTTAAGATTGAATTACTTAGTTGTAAAAAAGGATTTACATGCTATATTATTTACATGCAAATAAAATGGTCAATTATTTAAAAAATATAGAAATGCTTCGTACCCAACTCGTATTAAATCTGATAAAGGATTTTAAATTGAGTAAATCAATCACATATCTGTATAACACACGGCCGGCAGTCGTCTGTATTGTTTTGTGTGTGAATTTGCATGTATTACCTAACCATCAACATTTGACGACTCTGTGGCGCGATAGTGAGTGACCCTGACTGCCGAATCGCGGTCCGCAGTACCAGGTTCGAATCCCGGCTGGGGTAGATATTTATTTCGCAGATAAATTTGTATTCGTGTATTTGTGTTGTTTTCTGTGTTAGTCCGCCATCAGCAACACAACTAGGCCTTATGCGGGGGTGAGTGTGTAGCGTTAAAAAAAACTCGTCGTTACAGGTTCGATGGCGTCACATCAATGCTGTACCACAGCCGCGGCATCGGCGAGGGCTTCTCGGGCCACTATGACGAGTACTACGGCCTCAACGTGGACACCGAGGCCCTCGTCTACCTCATGCTCGCCAACCAGATGATCCATAAGATCGACTCCAGAGCCATCACTATTGCCGAGGTACGTCACACTCCTTGGCCACTGAGTGAGGAACTCACTCACTTCTTACTCATTATTATAAATTACGACAAAGTTTTTTGGTACCTATTTATTATTTTATTTCACTAACCAAAAATTAATACCATACGGTATTTGTTTACGTTAAGAACGTCAATTAACTATTGTTTTGTATATACCTACGTATAGTTTTCTTACTGTACTATAATATTTTAGAGATTTTCGAAAAAAAAATCAACGTTTCTCAAGATGCAAGAGGGCTTACTAATTGTTAGGTTGTTAAAACCACAGAACAGATAAAGGAGGTGGTCAAAACATTCCAAAGCTTTCATAACTTAACTCGTGTTGATTGTACGTGGTCGACTAAGCAAAAGCATCGTCGTGCATGGTTGGTATGGCCTATATCCAGAAGTGGATAACCATAGGCTGATGATGTTGATGAGTTAAAGAAGAACACCGCAGTTTTAATTTTTTGCCTTAATTTAAACACACTTAACAATATCTATGTTGTTGTATTATGCAAAATTTTCAATGTCCCATCTGCAAAAAAATTGAGTTCCCTTTAACTATCTCATCAGGACGTATCCGGCATGCCGGCGACGGGACGGCCGGTGGACGAAGGCGGTACCGGGTTCGACTACCGGTTGGGCATGGCTATCCCTGATATGTGGATAAAGTTTCTGAAGGAGGAGCGTGACGAAGACTGGAAGATGGGCCACATTGTCCACACGCTTACCAACCGACGGTGGATGGAGGGTACTGTGGCGTACGCTGAGAGTCATGATCAGGTAACATCATCCATTCCATCCTAGTTTTTTTAAAGGCCTTCTCCAATGAACTGTTAACTGTGGTCAATTGCTTACCTAATTGGTTGCTGCAGTTGAGAGTACGCAGGAAGATGCTAGTTTCTTTTTTTTTTCTAAATGTCTCTTGCTATTAGTGTGGCTGTGTAATGGTCAGCATATTGCCATGCTAGAGTCAGACTTTCTTTGCACTTTAGTATTTAAGCCTTAGTAATAACCAGGATAAAGGTATAGCGCCCAGTAACAATGACTGTGCACCTGGTGATGACTTCATGTCGGCGCTGTGGTACGGCGTGTAAAACAAGCATGGACAAAAATGCAAACATCTTTACTTTCACATCTATAAGTTTGAGTAGAATAAGCGAAGTATGTAGTCAAACGAACTACTAACGAAGCGAGCATCTAAAGTTCCTTTCAACATATTTTACTAGTACTTAACAGATTAAGTCTTCGCGGAGAGGTGGCTCTGCATTCTTGGCTATCTCCTATACTAATATAAAGTGGAAACATTTGTTTGTAATGTTTTTGAACAAAAACTACTGGACCAATTTCAAAAATTCTTTCACCATTAGAAAGCTGCTTCTTCACTGAGTGACATAGGCTATATAATAATTCTAGGTGTAAACGAAACTATTGTTAAGTATAATTCCACGCGAGCGAAGTTGCGGGCGTCCACTATCTATAAAAAACATCCTTAGGCGCTGGTAGGAGACAAGACTATCGCGTTCTGGCTGATGGATGCGGCAATGTACACGCACATGAGCACGGTCAGTGAGCCCAGCGCAGTCGTCGAGAGAGGGCTGGCGCTGCACTGCATGATCCGGCTCATCACACACGCCCTCGGCGGAGAGGCCTACCTCAACTTTATCGGTGAGAATACAACATACCTACATACGATACCCGGGGAGTCATACCTAAGGGACAAGACGATATCTAGCTGATGGACGAATAAACACATGCAAGTGAGCCCAGTCTCAACTTTCTTAGCGAGTATAAAAAATAAGTTAGTACTTGTCAGTTTTTAGAGAGCGTTCAGGCATCATTCTATATTCAATAAATTCTTCTCTCTCAGTTGGGCGGCATTTAAATTCAGGAATTAGAACATTAACTGGACCTCCAACTCGTTTTTTCTACTGATGACTTACCTACTTAATCATTTTAAGGGGGCTTTAGTCACTTAGGACAAAGGGGCTTTAGTCACTTTGCATAAGGGGGCTTTAGTCAATTTGCATAAGGGGGCTTAAGTGCATTTTGCAAACAGCATCCGCGGCGATAGTGCTATTCCATCCTCTGGCATGCCACTTAATTATTGTGTCACTGAGACTGGATTCTCGAATTCAATGTCCTCGTTTCTCAGGCAATGAATTCGGCCACCCCGAATGGCTGGACTTCCCGCGCGCCGGCAACAACTCGTCGTACCACTACGCGCGCCGCCAATGGCACCTGGTAGACGACGATCTACTCAAGTACAAGTACCTCAACCAGTTCGATCGGGACATGAACGAACTCGAGGAGAAATACGGCTGGCTGAGAGCCGATCCGGTAAGGCCAGTTTGTGGAATTTTATTGTGGTAAACCTTAATATGATGGCCATATCCAGTCGTTCATATTTATTTATTTTTTAAACTTGCTAGTTTACCATAACTCAACTCCTTCCAATGGACAAATACCTAAAGCATCCAAGTGCGTAATGTTTAAATTTATACATTATTTATTATTATTACATCTTAGCTAGATTAAATTGATACATCATCAGAGGCAACGTGGAGGCACCCTGCCCTAAGGGCCCCTGCGCACTAGTACACTCAAGTATCAAGTCACGGAACCTGATGAATTTTTCAAGTGACTTGCTTGCAATACTTTGAATCACTTGTCCTTGCTGAAGAGTGGAGAGGCGCCCTTCGAGAACAGAGAAGGGGCGGACATAGTCGTGTCTTAAAACTTTTAATTCCCTGAATATGATGGGGTTTAGCGCCAGTGGCTACGTCGACATCTGCCGATAGGCACTGAATTTTTAAACAATATGCAAATTAATTTTTTTATTATCCCAGGGCTTCGTTTCGTGCAAACATGAGGGCGACAAAGTGATCGCATTCGAGCGCGCTGGCTTGCTCTTCGTGTTCAATTTCCATCCCTTCCAGAGCTTCACAGACTATCGCGTCGGCGTTAATGAACCAGGGAAATATCAGGTACCTTTCTGAACGCCGCAATGAAAAGAAATAACTGATAGTACGCGCCATAACTTTATCAGCAGCTACTACGTCATAGAAATTGAAGTACTACGCAGTACCTTTTTGGACCGTCGTTGTTTTGTATCGCATAAAAACCACGACCTTTTACTGTACATGCCTTCGGCGGTTCAAATACAGGCTTTAGTTATAAGAGGTTCAATCCTTGAAATGAATGTGGAATTTTGGAGAACCGAATGGTACCATTTACAGTTTTCTAATCACAGTATTTTTCTCGTTTCAGGCTGTGTTATGCTCAGATAGTAAAAAATACGGTGGTTTTGGCCGAGTAGAAACAGAAATGGACCAGCACTTAACGCAAGACATGCCTTGGGGAAATAGAAATGATTCAATTCAGGTAAACATTTGAATTCTATAATTAAATTCTTTTATGCCAATAACATAAGTTGTGGTTAATTTCTAAAAGATATAGGATAGGAAATCAGCATCCAGCACCATCCATCCACTGCCGCCTTGACAACAGTGACTGAACAAGATTGTTCTCATTCAAAGTCAGTCACAGATGCGTTGGTACCCTTAAGGACTATGATGGTCACATTTAGTAAAGCAATACCTACATATTCAATGTATAGTATTAGTACAGATTATGTTAATAAGTTTTGATTTTTTTTTCAGGTGTACATACCATGCCGTACTGCCATTGTTTATGCTCGATGCTAGAACCTTGCCATTGCTTGGCTGGGTTTGCTTTGTTATTAAATTTAGAAACAAATATATTTACTGGCATGTTTATTTATGTTGGCTTTTAGCTGAATTACGATGTAGTTTATTAACAAATCAATAATTAGGTTACCTTTACCTATTTAAGGATTTGTTTCAAAACATGTCTAATTTTCGGTGATAAAGAGAAAAGACTTGAAGTACAAAAATGGTTTATATAAATACTATGTTTAAAAAAAAATAAAGTTATTACATAAATATTGACAGAGTTTGATTGCTTATTTCTAAACTGGTACCCCTATAAGCAAATTATTCTTAGGTGTACATGTCATAGGGTTAAGTTTCAAAATTGTCACTTCATAACCAAACTCTTGAGCTAAGCTAGCTCGATCTGAGTCAATTAAAACCATACACTTATCTCCCCGCTGTGTCAAAGGATGCTCTTTGTGTGTCTGATCAGCAGTGTGGCATATGCATAAATATTGGTCAATGCTAAATACACCAAATTTTTTGCTTCGTGGATAAACCAATCTATTAGTAGCATGTAGTGATCCGTAACAACAAGGACACAAAACAAATCGAGCATTTGATTTTACGCACTTGTCCAGAACTAGGTCACTTGCAATTCCACAAGCATGCAATGCAACACCTATATCAAACTTGCCAATGAAGAAGTCTAAATTACATTGGAAGAAGTTCACATTTGAAAGATTCATTTTTTGCACTCGATCCCGTCCTCTCAACAATGACTGCTCTTTATTTTCTAACAATATAACTCTGCATTTAGGCAGCAGGTGGGCTATTAAGATCCCTAAATGGCCACTACCACTACAAAAGTCGACAATCAAGTCACCCTCTTTTGCTATTGACATGACTTTTAAAGCTAAATTTTCAAGTTGTTGAGATTTCCTAATCACTCTTTCATTTGGTAAATGACCTGCTGCAGGGTTGGCACCATCTGGCACTGTGTTCCAATCAAGTCTGTCATTAGGGCTGTGTAAAGACACGTCTAGTTCCATGCCAGTCTCCAAAAGGCTCAATGCAGCTTCTATATCATCCTCCTTTGTGAACAACCTCTTCTTAGGGTTGTGTCTCTTGGGATCTGACTTATAAAGGCTGACATCTGCAGTTGCAGGTATTGATAAACTCTCAATTTGTAATATTTTAACATTGAGGCTATCCAAAATATACATAATACTACTATTTATTTTAGGAATGCTAGCAATGTTATAATACCACTTGTGAGTCAATGGTAGAAATGATTCTATTGTGCTAGATCCAAGAGATGCCACTATTATGTGGTATGAAGGGAACAGCATCAAGTCAGCTAATGTGAAGAATGGACCCTCTGCAAATTGATGGCTTAGATCCAAATCCTCAATTTTAATTGAGCAGTCTACTTCAAGCTCCTTCTTGGTTTTGGATTTCCATCTCCTGATTTTTGGTTCTCTTTTCTTATCTGTTGATTCTTTACTGTCAGATTTTTCCTCACTTTGATTGGAGTTTATACTAACTTTCATGAAGTCACGAGCAATTTTATAAACATTGTGAATCCTGACAGGCTTATGCAAATGGCTTTCAAAGCGCATTAAATCTGGTGGTATCTCTGTGAGGCTTTTCACTTTTAGTATTTCTTTAACTGACTCTATGATGTCAACCTCACAAAACTTTGTCCAAATAGATACTTCATTGGGTGCCTGTAGGCAGCTTTTGCGGAAACCGAGCAAACCATCCTCGTGTTCTTGAGGTGATTGTGGAAGAGTTCGATATTTACATATGTGTCTGGCAACAGCGCATAGGCCAGTTATTACAGTATCTTCATGAATGATAACAGGAAAAACACAACATTTTGCTTGCCATGGTAGCTGACTCTCATCCTTACAAGCAAATGCTTCTTTAGCACTATCTAAATACACTGTGACTTGTCTCTTTGAAAGATTAGGTAAAAACACAAAATTGAGATTCACCTTTTCAGGGGAGCAGTATTTATAAACACAATATATTATAAGAGACTCAAATGACACTTCAATTTTTGATGTTGATTTAAATTCTTCATTAGACGTATACGTCTCTAAATAAACAATATTGACCATATTAACATATCGTCTTGCAATTTTTTAAAATGATCAAAGCTTAATAACCTCAATTTTGTATTTAAGTTTAGATTAGAAATAGATTATTGATAGAAAGAATAGAATACACTTGACACACACAGAACAGACCAGTAAGTAAAATGTACTCTGTGCCTCTCGTAAGAGAGTATATGTGTTCTGTGACTCTGTGAGTGAAGTCTGTGACCACAGAATACTATTACTCCTATCGGACACAGAGGACAGTACTAAAATCAGTGATTGGTCATTGAATGAACGAATAAAATTAATGAATGAATACAGGCCAAAGCTCCAGGCTCTCGGTCTTCTTCTCTTAATCCATGAATTAATTTTTGCCCTCCCTCGACGCAAAAGAACGTCTGAAACTGGCATAAAGTTAAAACTATTAAATAAACAAAAAAAGCGCATTTCATATGTCAAAGTCAAAACTATGTCACCAGCCAGACTGCCAAATGTCACTCATAAAAGGCCTAGTTGCAAAAGCAAAAGTACCTACTACGATATAACTAATGATTTACCATTTTAATTTACTTTGTTTTGTAAAATCTAGCCATTAATTAATTTAATAACCTACAAATCTTATAAGTTATAATAACAAAGCTACAATTTGTACAACCTACAATGTTGGAAGTTTTAAATGGATACCTTTTAATGTACCTCACAGCACTGTGTGCCCTTAATGTCTTAGTTCCATGGCTGGTTATACCGGTAAATACAAGACAGTGAAAGAAATACTGTAATACATTTGTTCTGTATGCAAAACTTAAAACATATACTGAAATTATTTTTCAGATTGCAGCCTGCTTTGCTAGACCATCTAAGCAGGAAAGATCTCTCTGGGCTGACATGTTGAAATTAAAAAATGAACAGAAGATGATTTCGATAAAAGATGAGTTTGCTGCATTCTCCAAACTGCAACGCAGAATCAACAAACTTGAGGCTGAATTGAAAGACATGTCTCAATCTCGAATAAGTAAAAGTATTGCAATAAAAGGTTCTGTACGCATTGGGCTTCAGGTTTTGTGTGGATTTGTTATATTTTGGTCAATAGTATGGTTCAGACGTGAACCGGTTCTGACTCTGAAGGGAAATTTATTTCCAATGACAAATTTACTTCAGTACCCATGCAGTACACCTAATGCAATATCTTCTCATGTTTGGGTTCTGATCTCCAATATCTCTATTCGGACACTCATGAAACCTTACTTACCATAGATACTACTAGTTTGAAAATGAATTACAATGACTGAGTGAACATTGGAGACGACTAGAAAGTAAATTATTGCTAGTCATTATTTCTTTGACAATGTGTAATGCAGTTCACTGCATAATCATAAATTGCATTTGTTTTATACTATAATAAATATAAAATTATATTGGTGTTTGATAGTCTAATTTGCCAAGTAATGTGAAAGTTTGTTTAGGATAAATTAAATAAAATTCTCATATTTCCAAATATGTATTTATTAAACAAAAGTATCTTATACTCAGTCTGACACATGTCTAATGATTTCTTACACAGATGTATTCAATACAGCAAAATATGGCCCTGTCTACCTATAATTCCTTTCCTTTATGCCAATAAACTTATGTATATACTAATTTCAAAAACAAAAATAATGTGTGCATCTTGACTAATCAGCAAAACTTACGGAAAAAAAAAGTAAGTAAAAATTTCTGGAAACAAAAATCTAATGCATATTAAACTAATATTTACAAGCACTATATCACAGCTCACAACTTACTAATATCTGTGCTAAGGGACTGATGAAGTTGTGGAAATCTATTAAAAAGTTTTGTTTACAATATAAATTTTACTTACTACTTATATTAACGTTAAGAAACTGTTATCATAGTTGCTGTTGTGCAATGTCAGCAATCAAAGTCATGCAGGCACTTATTTTATATTAGTAATAAATGTAATAATAATCAGATAGAATTATTTTTAACAGTAAACATAAATATACAAAAACCAATCTATATAACAAGTTCATTAACTATGAAGTTTATGATTGCCTGGATCTGATTGTATTTCCCTTTTTCTAAATATCGCCCAACATAACATTGCTATTTATGTGGCACTGAAGTTTTATAGTAAGAATGTTAAGTGTGATTCTGAATATTATCAGTTGTACCAAAACTCAATATTGTTCTTGCATAATTTGTGCATAGACATAAAATATGATTCTATTAAACAAATCAGGCGACTAGAAATCAGTTGACTATTTATCTATTTGGAATTGTAATAGGCGAATCAGTCACGTGGTGTTGAAATAATTAACAACCACTGAAAATATTTATCATAAAATTGACAACTTAAACTCTATCGATGTTAGAATATAACAATATTTAAAACTTTGCAAAACAATGACATTGTAAAAATAGTTCATCACCCCCAGAAGGCTTAGAACAAAACTTTTAAGTACTCTTCAGTTATCATGTCCCGTTTTTCTAACAGATATTTTTAAACTCAAAAACTGTATTCCAATCAAATACAAGTTACACCTAGTCACGATTCTTGCAAGCTGGCAACATAATAGCGAGTGTTCAACTTGTGGCACAGTATTGGGTAACACATGGACCTACAAACATGGCGGAATCGGCCACATTGCACCTATAGTAAGCGATACTTTATGCAAAAATGCATTACTATGGTATGATGCAAGTCCAGTTGTTGAATGAAAATTGCCAAGAAAGCAGCTGTCGAACTCATAAGAAAACCCACAGCTCAATAAAATGGGTACTTTTCCTACATCAATTGTACAGACTCAAACAGTTACACCACTGCCATTGTGGTGCTTCAATCGTTTCTTAGCAAAACTTTTTTAGTAAGTCGTGATAATCAAACTTAATGCATAAACACCTTTGACATCTTTTTCAAGTTACACCAAGAAATGTTTTCAAAAGTCACATTAAGCAACTACTTCTCTGTACATACAGGCACACATTACATACTTATAACAGCTTCGTTATAAGATTTCATTGTAATTGTTCTGATAGTATCAAGAAAATTTCGTTGTCAGCAAATTGTATTGGTTTCTAAGGGACTTTCCCTCAATCTTGGGCCATCTTCGGCTGTTGCAATGGGGATATGAGCTGATGAAAGACTTGATAGTAATTCTCTACTACGACGCTACAAGCCATGCTTGTTCCAGCTTAATAGGGTTAAATTTTGCGAGCCCCGAGTTCAAATCCCAAAAAAAAGGCAGATATATTATTAACGCACGCTACTCCCCGAAATCAGGCTCGCAGAGGACGAGACACACAGCACACTCCTGTGGCAAATCGTGTCGATGAACTGGCAACTGCACCTTGCGCCGTACACTGGTATCTGCCAGGCCAGGAACATGCATCGGGAGGGGGTAAGTGCCCCATGGCCACGTCATCCAGAGATTGAACTTGAGACTCCAAAGACTCCACAGCTTTAGCCATCGCTTGCTCTTTTTCCTGCAACCGCCTTTTATCAATCTCTTGCATCTCACGCTTCCAAAGGTCCTCCCTGTCCTTCTCCTGTTGCTGGTGCTCTTAGTACTTTTTATAGTAGTCACTGGCATTGCTAGATGGAACAAATACCTTGACACCGGGCCTAACTGCTGTTTCCGTTTCACTGTTATTACTTAAAATATCACCAGGGTGTTATTGATTTTTTCATTTGGAACATGTTTACCGGAGAGAGCGTGGGCATGGGGGCTCGGGGTAGCACTGGTTCTTGCAACCACTTATTTACTTTCTCCACACATTCCATATCGCTTACAAAATTACAGAGGGTTTCATTAATTTAAGTTCAGTTGCATCTAGTCCATTGCAGACTTTAGACTATGAAATACTTAATCATAACACTTTCCAGTACGTTTTATTGAAGCTCAAACAGATAATCAACAAGTAATCACATTCATTGGCTTTCTCACCATGGCTGTAGCCATGTTCCTACGATGTTGCAATAAAGACATTAGACAGTGAAAGACCACTCTCTTCGTCGCCTGGTGGGCTGATTCCTCTCGACTAGAGAGTAAAGCTCCACTGCTTCGGGATCTAAGGACGATAACAAGGCATCATTTTGATGATAACAGGGTGGGTCTAGGAAACTAAATGGCTCACATATCCTTGCCTGCCACGCTGACTAGGTGTTCTCATAGAACGAGTTGTTGAAGTGTGTCGTCAACAGATACACAACCGCCTCGTATGTGGACATCATTATCGCCGTGTTCGGTATTTGTCGTACGAGCTGAGTGCCCAGGCCCCTGTGGAGATGACAAGAAAGGATTAATACATAGATATAAAGCGGTGACAGCCCAGCGGCTATCGAACTCGCCTCTCACTCGAGCGGTCCGGGTTCAAACCCCAGTGGCACG
>DWTT01001569.1:0-11476 GCA_018250895.1 Carterocephalus mandan | reverse complement strand
TGATTAACAAACACCTTAAGATTACCTTAAATAAAAAAGAAGAAACAAAGTTCTATGTTGCAGTGACCACTCAGCAATATATAAATTTATATATATAGATTGAACTATTTTAATTTTAACCATCTTAATGTAAATTCTTCATTGTTTTTGTGTTAATAATAGGACCGGGATGGACGGGCTACAGTAAGCTGTGGTACTTAATGGGTTATACATAATTAACTTTTTACCACTTGTTTACACAGGCCATAAATATATTGACATACACATCACATCACATTACGTGTCGTAGACACCTTTTTGTTACGTGTCATATAGTCCACAACGGAAATTTATGAAAGTTGTAATTACTTACTTAATAAAAAACGGGGACATTTGACTACCATCTGTCGCACTGAATGCGACGCAGCATTATTAAGCACTAGCTTTCCCCGTGGCTTTGCCCGCGTCAAATCGTTTCTTGTGCCTCTACCATGGCATGGTAAAATTATAATAAGTGTAGCTTTTCTCTGCCTACACCAAGGATTACCACCATCGAAATCTAGCTTCAATTAAGCCAATCATAAACCGAGATAAAAATATCGATTATAAAAAATTTATCGATAGTAAATTATCGATTAAAAATCGACCGATTATTTCAGTGTTTTGTCCATTTTACGGTAATTTTCGGGATCTTTCACTCCAGGCCGTGTACGCAACTCTACGCAACTCACGTCGATTCATCATTTTGTTCATTTTATTCTGTTTCGGAGGACTAACCATCAAACCAATGAACACATATTCCCATTAATATATTAGTAAGGATTACTCTATAATTGAAATGTATACGGCCTAGTGCCAGTCCGTGATTTCGCTTGCCTATATTTGGACATTGCGGTGGTAAATAATCATTTATAGATTGATCCGGTACCGCAAACTGCTTTATTTGTACCCTAAAAGTTCGCAATCAGAAACAGTATGGCGGCACATAAAATACGAACAAATTGAACATTAAATACCTAAGCAAGAAAAGAAATAGCTGTAGGTACTTAAGATACAAAACAGATACAGAAATTATACAGGAAATATTGAATTTTTTTTTCTGTGATACAAAGGTTTTGTCTCTATGGTGACAAGCATTATGCATATTAGCATACGTTCATATTCTGACACCAACGCTACATCATATTATTATGGATCAGTGTTGAAGGGGGTTCCAGGAATGTTAATACAGTGCTAATGAATTAACCCGTACTTAATTACGTAATGTGCGACACACTTCGTAAAAAATAATTAAGAGATTTTGCTTGATAAGATGTTTAAGCAAGGGTAATTTATTGAAGTCGTGTTGATACTTTGTCGAACCAAACTTCAATATATAATAGTAGCTTTAAACTTGTTTTTATATGATAAATCATTTTATTTATAAAACGACGAATTTTAAAAATTTCGTATATTTTACCAGTTTAGGTTAAAGTCTGTTTCAGTTTGTATAATCTAATTACGTCTTTTATAAAAATAATATTGTGATATAAAATGTGCATTCTCACTTGAAACCGATACGCGCATTTTGCCTTCTAATTGTACCTACTAATGAAAATAACTAATAAAGCATCTTACAATATATATTTGCGGTACTTTATTCAACATAAATATACTTTATCCGGTCGAAAATATCGGTAGGATAATCGTTAAAACATCCAATCTTTGATGCCTTTTCTTCTAAATTTGAAGCATTCAAAATAAACGGTTGAACTAAATCGTTCTATACTCAATTCATCATACAAAACAAGCATGCATTTATTAATTTTTGACATAAATGTCCGCCATTTTGAATTTGAATGAAGCAGCTGTTGCAGCGAGTTCGATGACCTGTTTTTTATGGTGTATCCAGGTAGACGAGTGTTCTATGTCGACCATAGAATTTTGAAACCTTATGTCGCTTGAATAATAGGCTCGGTTTAGAAAAAAAACTTTTCGTAAAATTAATAAATGAAACTGTTTTATTAGTTTATATTTGTAAAAACAATCTTATTTTTAATAAAAATCCTACTAACCAATTATCTTATTACATTCTATATCGTTAAATAAAATAAAGAACGACAATTTTCATGAAACGGGTACTATAAATTAATCAACAGAAGTGACGTTAAGACAGATAAATATTAATATTAATCACTCAAAGTTAAAAAGGGCAGGTTTCGCACTATCACCAGTGTGGTATAATTAATTTTGTGTAATGAACAAGAGAATTTATTGCAATTCATTTAAGTGTAGATTGAATGATTAGTTATTGCTGAATAAGTATGATTACATTCTGAGAGGAGAGGTTGTGACGAGAAGTATAATTAAGAATTCAACATTTTTAAATTTGCATGGACACACCAGATAGGTAAACTCAATCGTCAATAGAAATAGATGAACGCTGATAAACGAAATCTGAACAGTTCTACCATCATTTATTTCATTCAACTGACAAGTTAAAGAGAAAAGCACAGGCAGAAATGTTTATCTTGGTAATAAACGTACACACGAACTACATGATTTGTGAATTACCAGGTTTATCGTCATTATAAAGTTAAAACATCACTACTACTGCTAAATCCCGGGCTTTAAGTTAATTTCGATTCCAACGCTGGGTGATTTCAGCAAAATAATATTTATTTATTAACTTATTTATAAAGAGTTGAAAGTGATGGATATGCTTACGTATTGGTACGTGGAAAAAGACAACTAGATTCGGTCGCCTAACCGTTTTCCAATTTCTACATATTAGATAAGGCATCCACCCTCAAATTCCGTGGAATCAATCATTAAAACCTATAAAAATTAATACGTGTTAAAATCTTATGACGTGGAAAAAGCACAGCAATATAGTAAGTCATAATATAATTATGTATATCAAATAGGCTGGCAATCCACTTGTTGGCGAGTGGTTGACTACGGTGAAGACTCACAAATAGGTGCTCTTCTATCCAGTTGATTGCAAGTACTAGTTGGCGAGCACTCTAAAGCTCAGTCGGAAAATATATTTCCCGACGATAATTACACTGATTCCCCTTCCCTTGGAAAGTAGGAAGAGTTACAGATAATATAGCAATTAGAATGACTACGAGTATTATTCAGCCTTAACACGCGTAGTAAGATATGGAATTTATTGAGCTTTCAGAGAATATTTTCTTTTTTTAGATGCATTTATTAGAAATAAAGAAGAAAGAAAATTTATTTCGTATGAACTGCATTACAAAAATAAATGAAAAAATAAATTCAAAGAAAATAAATTCAATATTATATTGGTATGTACTCGTATGTAGGATTGTAGGTATGTCATGGAATCTTTGAACGTTATTTTCAAGGAACGATGACAATGCAATAATTAAAAAAAAAAAACGGTTCTGTCATTTACAAAAGCGTGATCTCTAGATTTTTGAAACAATTTTGATAATTACTTTTAAGTTTACAGTTTCACATTTATTTTTGTAAGTATGTATATGCACTTTCTTTCTGTGTAGTATATTGTTTGGTTAGTATGATCAGCGTATACGCTGATCCAAGTAGAACCTTAAACGGTGAATTAACTGCGACTTTAGTTAGTGTTTTTACTTACTGTGGTTTAATCAAAATTCGCCCGTTTTAATGGCGCTTAAGAATATTTTCTATTTTAATAGTTGGCTATTCATTCGTCACTTAGTCACTTATTAAATTGAAATTGGTTCCAAAAGTATGTTTATTCAAATGTGCTTTCTACAAAAAATCAAGTTTAGAGAAGATAGATTCGCTGACCTTTCAACGTCAGTCATCGCGGGCGGCGTGCGCGCAGCTGGGTCGCAGGAAGCCGGCATATGCCTCGTCAGCTGCTCGCGCGATGGATTTATCGCATTGTTCCATTTGGCCGATAAACGCGCTAAAACCTATACCTAAGCCTGAGGCTGTTCACTGTTTGTACAGATTTTAGAAGGCAAAAAACTAATTCTGGAAATTTCTGGATTTACTAGCCCATTACCACAGATTAGGGAATTCTTTCTCAGGTTGGCAATCTACTCTTCCACCAATACAGTGAGGCAACATAGTCAATTTCTTTGATAGATCCAGTAAGGAGATCCAGTAATGGCTTGACTGCTTTGGTTTAACTACATTTTCTACAAGGACGCTTGAATTTGAGATTAGTCATAGATGGGTAGATATACTATATTTGTGATGGGGACCTTAGCCTTGGATCTATAGATTTACCATAGGCCTAGTAACCATGACATTAGCTAAAGCGAAAGTTCAGAACATTATGAGTAATATTTCAAATAGGTACGCTTGACATTTCTCAGTACCTACGCTAACTATTGATTTGCAAAAGAAACTTCCGTCTAAATGAACACTCGTGTTTTCCGATATTTAAATTAAGAATATTAAAAATGTTGTTCTTCAAATTTAATTATTTACCTACTATAATGCTAATAGTTCTTCTTTCTTGTTCTAGGTATGTGTCTCAGTCCATTTCAGAACCAACAGTCTTGCAGAATGGCGAACAACCACAAGGTAAAATAGATGTTTCCAACTAAAACGTCATTTAGTTTTTTATTATTTGTTTTTTTATTTTTTTAATGGGAAGACAGATTAAAACAAGACAAAAATTTTAAAGTCACTACACAAAAAGCAACGAAAATCTCATCACTGATTTAGATTTAAACTGCTCCTACCTTTAATACGTACGATTACTTTGTATCGAGGCACTACATACAGAGATAGCTTATTATTTTCTTGTAAAATCTACATACAATTACCACTGCAACGTACCTCGATTTGAAATAAGGCGCATCAGTACAAAAGTCATCTAAACGATAGCAACGGTTGCTTGTAGCGTTACAATAATTGACAAACATAGCTCTCAAAAAGTCTATTCACGTCTCATAATGACCTCGCTAAGTGCATAGTCAACTGCCCTTTCGGTCCACTCATTTATTCAGTCATCTCACTAAAATGAAAATGGAAGACAGCACGGAGGAAGGGACACGTCGACTATAAGTAGTTACAGCTTGGCAAAGGTTGAATGAGTCATGGGGGGGCGGGAGGAAAACGACGGGGAAATTTGGACGCGAACTTGCAGTTACTAACCGCCTGCCGAACGCAAGTACATTAGAAGGTGGTATTCAAATTTAATTTAACCAAGAAAACTAAGGGATGATAAGTTCCTACTTCCGCACAAGCAATGTTACAACATACAATTAATTACTAATATTCTACGTAATACTTAAAAACATATTTTACTACTCCTACTACTACTTAGGTACTCGATAATACGTAATTTTTACCGTTGACATGTTTATAAAACCAAAACCTCATCTAAAAGTAATGATTAAAAAAATCAAACAAATTAATCCGAATGAACTAGGCAATTTAATAATATATAAGTAATAACATATAATATAAGATTTTAAAGTATTTTAATTATTCATATTCTTAACTAAAGACTAATAAGACTGAAAAACCTTAATTTAAAATACAATTTATTATTTATCTTATCATTTAAAAAATACTTCCGTTTATAAGTCACATAAGGCGAAATATCAGTTTATCTGCGATACCTCGCCTTAAATAGAGTTTCCTATGTAAAATCTCTAAATCTGAATCTAGGACGTGAACTTTATAAACTACGTGTTCACTGCAAATCTAAAATAGTACGTACCATGATAGATAGCCAAACCGCGTCACCAACAGCTGCAGGCTTCCCATAGTGAATTACGCGCGATTTATCAGCTATTGTACTGTTCCCATCGCGAATCGCAGCTTTCTTGCGCAACGACACACAAAAGGTCCTACCTGGCTAAGCTGTCTTGCATTCCTTTCTTTCGGGTTTTAATTCTTTCATCCAACAATATCTATTCACTTATCTAAACTATAAAATGTCAACAAGACTACGATCAAAAGTCCTGAATTAATATGCGTCTTGTATCCGTTACGTAAAGTTTAAAATTCATTGGACCTGACAATAGTGCAGATGCTTTCCAAATGCGATAGCTTAGTAATTTATTGTAGGATACTCAATATTGTGCTTCTAAAGTATTAGTACTTGACAAACACCATCATCATCAAGAATTATATAAGTGTCTATCACCGATACAGTGCCAATAGTTAAGCATTGGTTTCCTATTTGAATGATGAAGACTGTTAGAAGAATACACTGAATCACTTTTGTTACTTACCAACTAATACATTTCTGTGAGAATATTATGAAGATCTCTGGCATACCATTTCTCACGGTTTCCAACCGTTTAAGCATCAATTAATAAACTGAAAAGGCAAAACAATAGACAAACTTCAAGTATTACTAGACCATATTATATTGTCCTTGATGAACTAAATACGGGGTGTTGTAAAAGATCTGAATTTCTCTTAAAATTTCAGCAAACGTTGTACCTAAAAGAAACGCTAAATTTCATCTAATTAATTAACTCAATTTTAGTCAGCGAAGGAACAAGCAATGAGCAGTTAATTTAAATTTATTCTTATACTCGGCTGAAAAGGAGGAATTTCCTTGTCCTTAGCAAACAGGCTTTGAACAAAAGGCATCCGCGATCCAAGATGGCGCGCGTCCGGCCGCCACTTCCGGCAAGCAGCAACGTCCGGCGTAACTCGACTCCTGCGCAGCCTGCGCGACCAATTGATTCAATTTGCACTTACCGCCGAAGTGCCTATACAACTTTGTACCGGCAGGAATAAGTACTGTTTTTGTATCTTTTTATCAGTCACTTGAACGATGTTTTATTGGACACATTTTTAGTACAACGCATTCTGCTATTCAAGCATTTGTTTAAACTCTGCACCTACATACATGTACAGCAAATGCGTACTTGATGCTAAAAATATTCTCTACCAGCCAACCTTCAGCCAATCCTTCTAGGATAACAACAAAGAACGACCAAGAATGCTGTCCCTATTTGTATGAACATAAATTTTAGAGTTGATACCAAGATATAAATTAGGTATTTATACTTCTACGAGTATATCTATACTTCTATACTAAATATTATAAAGTTGAACCATTTGTAATGTTTTCACGCAAAAAATACGTCCAGTATTTTTTGTGTAGTTACAATTTCAAAAATTCTTTCACCATTGTAAAGCTGCATCTTCACTGAGTGATAAAGGCTATATAATATTACTAGGTGTAAACGAAACTATTGTCATGTCTAATTCCACGCGAGCGAAGCTACGGGCGTCCACTAGTAAACAAAAATTATGGTTAGTAACAGGACTCGGGTAATTGAGCGTCGTAATAGTAAAAGTCATAGTGATTGATAGACGACATTTAATTTAATAAAACAGCAATCGACGTAATACACACACCACGTTAAAGCGCCACATGTGTAAAGTCGGCTACACATCGGCCTGGATACATAAAACAATGAATCGTGGCTGAATAAATTGGCCACCATCACCTAATATTCGAAACTCATTGTTATGGTGAATCCATTAAGATAACGTCAAGGTCCCGAAAGCTACAAAAAATTCAGACGTAGATTCCGAATATTGCTAACGTAGGTTTAGAACAGGCATCCCTAACGTAACTAATTCTACTTGTAGTGTACAAGTGCTTTGAGCAATGTTAGTAGTTTCTAACTGGAATTTATAATATTTCTCGTGAGCGTGAACTCTTTTTATTGTATACTCCCTTATTTATTAGGCGTCCACTAGTGTTCTATAAATTGTCCAGTAGATAGCAGAACTTACACTAATAGGTATTAAAAATGTATGTTTATACTTATCTATTATATGTAGAGGTATATCAATACGCAATTATCACTATTTAGTACACAGTGCTCAGTTGGCAGATAGTCATATACTATCTACCTACTGTGTTCAAAGTGTTCAAACTGGGAGTTTACGAGTCAGTGGAACGCACGCCACGCCTACTCGTCACTTCTACTCGTTAACCAGTCTATGGTCATAAAGATACGTATGTTTTAGCCGGAAACGATCAGAATTGTTAAAATCTAGAGCGAATAAACTCGTTCGTTCACTCAACTTAAAAGTCTGGTAAGCAGTTGACGTATTATGGTATTCGCGTTAGAAATATCTAGAGACGGGTCGTGAATAGCATGCTTATACGTAAGCAGGAGTACATAACCTTCATGATTCGCAGACGTAGCAGAATAAGAAAATTAATTTGATTTTTTAACGGTTAGAAAAATGTAGAAATAAATTTGGATAAAGCATTCTTGAATTTTACATCCAAAATCAAAACCAGAATTATTTAGGTACCTGTGAATGGGTTATACGCAAAGCTGTAATTGCGTATGTGTAGAGACCAATCTTGCAGGGATAACCATTCACACATAAAGGGTCACTACAACTACCTAACTTAAAAAATGCTCATATTCTTGTCATTAAAAATAAGAGTTCACTGAAGCACTTTATAAACTGAAGTTTCGTAGCAGTAATTTATCTTAAATCAGCATAAAAATTAAACCTTTTTAAATATTGTGATTGATAAAGCAATTTTAAAGCCTTTTTGATTAATAGTAATAGTAATTCATAAATTTAATTTTATAATTCCACTAAAACGGAAAGCATTACTTTCAATTTTGACAATCGCGAACAGAATTTATAAAACTGTAAAATGCACGAAAAGTATTCCACTCGCGTCCCTTTCGAGTCAATAGTCGTGAAAGGGAGACGCCTCTATCGAGTGTCCCTTTCACACATACAAGGATGACACTTCCGAGAATCGTCTGAGCTTTGAAGTGGGTTCGTATTTGAAATGTGTGCTCCACACATTGTACCGTTAGTTTACTACAACTTTTCATTTTCAATCAATCTCTTATCTTTTGATTCGCATGCCGTGTTTGACCTTTGCTCGGAATACAAAATCAATAGATTCAAAGCATCTTATTCGTATTGGATCCTTGAAGAAGTAAAGCTAGCTTCGTACGGCTCTGTGAAAAAGTTTTAACAGACAGAATCGTTGGTTGTTTTAATACTTTGTGTATAATATATTTAAAGAAAGATTCTTGTTTTCTACGAGTGATATTTAGAAATCACGTTGGCGGCAATAAAAATGTCGGTTTCAGAGCGAACTAGCCGAACACCCACCCCATTTCAAATGTCGACGAACGGGGGGTCGGCGCGCGACGTTGCCAAAACGGAAAGTGAAATTTCGTCACACTCTCCCTCTCAGTCACACACACTATCGCACCGCGTCAGGTTCACCGTGTACCACCTCTTCATGCAACTGTCGATGTGTGAGTGTAATTCGGCAGACGACTTGTTGTAGTGTGCGTTTGTTTTGATGAACTTGTGTTAGTGTGGAGTACTGTGGAGCGTCGAATTCGTAAGCGTTGTAGTATACCTACGTACTCGTAGGAGGCTTCCGTGTTCGATCGTACGCCGTAGACACTGCGTAGAACAATTAAAGTTATCGGACAAATGAGAGGAATACACCTACTGGAATATGCCATAGAATTTGGTATTTTATATTGTTGAGATTCAAACGTGTTGCGAAAACATTCGGCCCTTTTATGTTCAGCTAGTAAAGATTAGCTAATGGGTTATTGTAATAAGCATTATGTGTATAATGCTAATTAAAAACAAAACCATATTCCAGTAACATTTATTGCTGAGTTTGAGCACTACGTGGTTGCCAAATTTCGAAGGGAATTGGGAACTGTATTTGAGAAATTTGTATGAAGAAGCAAAAGAATTAAAATTTATATTTTGATGAATAGTTCTTGTTAAGTAAGAAAGTTATACTGAGTGAGTAAGGTATGTAAGGTATAGATAAACTTAGATAACATGGCGGTGATTGGACTAAAAGAACAGTATAACCTAGTATACCCTTCATACATGTAGGCTTATGTAATTATTTGAATGATAGTGAAATAAAGCAGTTAACCTTCGTTCGGATTGCGTCGGAGAGCAGTGCTCGAGGCGCGAAAATCCGATAAGTTTCGTGACCCCACCACCCTCGCCCGCCTTTAATGGCATAAAAAATCAATTTCCCGCCCAAATTACGCCGACTCGACAAATTGCGAGCGCGTCTAGTCTATAATCGAGTGTTTTAGGTTTAACGCCCGGCTTCTTATACTTAGTTTTAGTTTTTTTTGTTATTGTATATTTCAGTATAGTGAACAAAACTATTCGCTGCGACCCATAGAGGTCCAATATTAATGATGCTAAATTTATATCGAGTACAAGGAAAGGTTGATTAAGCTTCACCAAATGACGAGATTTCATAATTGCTTTCCCGCTATTTCGTTCAGCGCAAGGCGCAAAGTATTATTTCACAAATTACTAACAGAAAACAAAAAGTAATATCCTGTAAGTATGAAGATTTAGAAAATCGATTCTATTCTTTTTTTTAAAATATAATAGTACAACTCTAGAAGAAATGAATAATCCTAAATTCTAGAGAAACGAATTTAGACATATTCGCTTTCCTATAATGACGACCCAATTTTTGTAGACGATTATTTTCCAAATACATACGAGTATCAATATAATATGTATGTAAAAAAATGTCAATATATCTTAATTTCGTAAAATTAATAAAAGAATGTCATCGTTTTACTACTATAGTAATTGCGAGTGACAAATTCAATTCCAAAACTTGCCAACATTGCCGACATAAAGGATAAAATACGTGCTGTGAAAGTAAGGGACTCAGATTACGCGAGCGATTTTCGTAATTTCTCGCCTAAATTGGTATTTTATTGGATTTCATAATAATACATTCTTCTGGAAAGTATCGGTCGACCTCTTATATTGAATTTACATACAAATAAACGTAGAAAATAACTGTTATTCTAGTTCTAGTTTAGACGACTTCGTAGCGCGGTGGTGAGACTCTTGACGATCGGGTTCGAAAATATTTATTTCGCAAATAAATATTTGTAATTTGATCATAGATGTTATATTGTTTTGTTTTTTGTTTGTTCGCCGAACAACCGTAAGAATTTTTGAAATTTGCCCAGTAGTTTTGTGTGAAAACATTACAAACAAATATTTCCTCTTTATAATATTAGGTAATATTGATTTCTACCGAATTTCTTGCCGTGTTCTTCTCGGTAGCATCAACTTTGTGAACCGGTGGCAGATAAAAAAAATGTTATGACGTTCATTAAGCGTATACAAAATATCATATTATTTTAATTAAAATAAATGAATCTGAATCTGAATTAAATTGTAAACGCATTAGAATATTTTTTCTGTACCTAATATTTACAATGTATTTGTATAAATAATTAATTAATTAATCATTTATCTTAATATTGTCATGTTTTAGGTAATGCTAGATAAATTAATGACTCTTATTAGTCACAGTTTAGGAGCTTCCAGCAGCGGAATGGTGCTGGATGCTTTTTTATATCAAAAATAATTATGTATGTATGTCCTGGAATCTTGCAATCAATATTTCACCCACTTCTACTGAAGTAATCGAGCTGAAATTCGGCACACATATTTGGTTCCGATGACAATGCATGAAAATAAAATAAAAAGTTGTAAAAGCTTT
>DWTT01001568.1:0-11479 GCA_018250895.1 Carterocephalus mandan | reverse complement strand
AAGTAGGCGCGAACCTGTGATATGGGTGTCAGAGACTGATATACATACATAGATATTTTTAAATGCACATTGAAAAAAAAAGAATAATTAATTAATTAACGTTCTTAAATATAATATTTTCATAAATATAAAATATTTTTAAATACATACTTAAATAGATTATATTAACATCCAGATTTATCACTTCTAATGAGAATTCAAATGAGTTATCAATAAATATCGATCGACATTGTTACGAAACTATAAACGTAAGTAAACGAAACTATTGTTGTCTAACTCCACGCGAGCGAAGCTGTGGGCATCCACTAGTGATGAATTACTTAAACAAGACTATTCGCTAGCGTATTACGTGCGTCTACATATATAACTATATAAATTAGGCGCACGCCCATCTCTACAAGCGAGACCGATAACTTGAGTCTCTTCAAAAATACCCTCAAACTTCAACGTTTATTATATCGTGACATGAACTGCGAAAAATGAGAGTCCTTATACCCAAGGTTATCAGCCGCGTCCTTCTGCGACCTAATTAAACAAACTTAGTCTGAACTCAAGTATCTCTCAAGAAAGTTATATATAGGTATGTATATTTCAAGAAAATTTTAATACAGAAGCCTTCTTACAGTATTCGAGAGGGGTGGTTAGGAGTACCATTATTGGCGCAACAACCTTTGGCTTTATTGAAGCACCGAGGGAGATATTATTGAATTTCGTTACATTGGCGGATAAAATTTTGGCTGTCATATTGGTATAGCATTTTATTTCGCTCCGAAATGTAGTTCAGTATAACCAGATATCTAAACTAGTAAAGCATCTACAATTTCGGGTATTTTAACAAAGAATATCCGGAGGAATGGAGGCGCTGAATATTTTTTACAGTAATAATATACCTAGTTATTTCAATGAAATTCACACCGTTTGCAGTAGGTAAATTCACACATTTAACAAAACTGGGCGCATTAAACACATGAAAATTTCCTAAATGTGAATAAACCCGTACGGTGATATCATATTACAAACGCATACGTGTTAAATCCACACACGGTGAACTGGCGGGGAACCTCTGCAACCTTTACTACGTGTAAAGAAAGTCGGAAACGGCCATCAGATTTGGACAATCACGATATCCATCATCACGAGTGTTCATAATTCGAATTGTGCGCCCAACTATCGTTTTGAATAGTCCAGAACTATGGTTAGTGGAGGTTGGCAACATAACTTCAAAGGTTTGTGTCGTATTGATAATTAAATACTAATTACAAATACTAAGTAATTTAAGAGAAGGCTGTTCAGAGAGATAGCTTCTATTCTCTCAGAACTCAGTGATCATTGCTTCAATTACAAGCGTTTACTTTGCAAAGTAAACTTGGATACTAATAAAATAAACAAGTCAACTATTTCAACTACAAGCTTTTACTTACATTATTTGTAAACTTGGATACTAATAAAATAAATAAGTCAACCATTTGGTTCAATAAACACTATTTGTTTACATTTATATTTCGCTACAGTATTGTTCTACAAAGAGTTTGCATTAGATTAGATATTCCAGTTATGAATTTATGAAGCTTATGCTTAAAACGCTTTGTCGTTGGTGCGAGAAAAATCAAATAAATTTTGACATTACAATAAGCTTGCTAAACTGTAAACTCGTCGACGAGATTAGCGAATGAAATGGAAGGTTTCCATAGCCCAAACACCAACTCTAGTCTGGTTTCCAGCACTCCATGAAAACACATTAAGATGGAAGTCAGATACGTCTTCAAACTTGGCTCATTGCCATATTTTGATAACATTATTCGCAGACTTTTATTGCGAAGACACATTGCGACCAGTATGATAGTTTTTATTAAAACTATTTAACATCATCAGCGGTGGGCGATTTCTATAGCCAGTCGAGGTGGAGTGAGTTCACTCGTGGGTGAGCCCATGGAGGCCAAAGAAAGGGCTGAATAACATCATCGATGATAGTTTTTTTTGAAGAAGCAACGAGCTTGCAGCACAACCCATGACAATTGTGACAAAGCTTGATAAAAAAATAATAGTAAATAATAATAAAAAATAAGTAAAAAACAATAGTAATGCGATAAAAAAAATCCAAAAATGTCTTTGATACGCATTCAAAAAAAATGTTACAACGAATTTGAAAACCAAAGGTGGTAGAACTTGTCAATATCACCACCACACACACGTGTCTGTAGTTGTCTGTAGTTGTGTGTGCAATAAATCCCAACAGTGGGACAAAGAAGGGTTATGATGATGATGATGATTGTGTGCAAAGTTATAGAAACTGTCTTGATGAATTACCATGTAATCTACCGAACGCAAATGAAGTCGGGAGCAAAAGCTTGTTTGGCAAGAAACACTTTGCAATAACATTATCATCTACAAAAACCCCGTGAGCGAAAATCTCCCTTCTCTATTAAGTCTGAGGGTACGCTATTATCATAACTAAGGGACGCGAGAGGCATGTCGCCATATTTCAATGCCAAGCTTGGCATTAATATATTGTGGTCACCGGAGTGATGTATTGTCCTATGGGGATCGTAAACTGTGGGATGACAATGATGATAGAACATTCTGATTGAAACATGTGTTTCGGGTTCCTCAATGATTTTATCTTTAACTGTTGAACGCCCGCAGCTTCGCTCGCGTGGAATTAGTCGTAACAATAGTTTCATTTACACCTAGTAATATTATATAGCCTATGTCAATCAGTGAAGATGCAGCTTTTGAAATCGGTCCAGTAGTTTTTGTGTAAAAACATTACAAACAAATGTTTCCTCTTTATAACTTAATCAAAATTTTCATCAAATTATCTATATCTATACTTATATGTATTAGTATAGTAGTAGTAGTATAGATAATTTGATTTCCAGCAGTTATCTCAGTACTTGACATTTGATCTGTCATTCGAGATCCGGGTTCAAATTCAACCTTTCCAAATTACCTGTTTCAAACTTTTACTTTGACTAAATTAAACATGATATTCTACACCTGGTCTTAAGATAAATCTCTCAAACAAGAGCTCACCTCTTCACCTCCAGTTTTAGATTCAATCTTGCGTCTCACATTGACGTCATATCGGCCTCATCGAAACCTCTGAAGTTCAAGGTAGATCGAATATTTGATTAACTTCAATAAAAGACAAGGAACACACATTTTCAAGTCTATTGTCACCGGGTCATTGAGAGTGTGATAAAATTTTCATACTAATTGGGTTTGTAAGAGTTTGGGCGTTAATTTGCAGTTCAAATATGAATTCCACTCTTTAGGGAAGTGGTCTATTGAATGGCCGATAAGAAAGAGCATTATTACTATTTTTTATGAGATTATGAAAAAAAAAGTCAAGTCACAGTCATATGTGGGTACTTATAGATTTGATAGCCGCTTAGTAATATGTTATGCATAATGTTAGCATGGTAGAGTATGCTCTAGACCTGCCACATCTGTGTCTGTGGGGGAAACCCATGCCCAGCAGTGAAACGTCTTTGTGTTTCAGCAGCAATGGCATAATGTTTAGTAAATAAAATATCAGTTGAGTTTATTATTCAAGTGACATAGATAGTTACTAGTTTTGAGGGAAAATAAATGCTTATTATTTTTTTCATGTTCGAGCTCACAAAGGCTCACTTTGTAACTTAAAACTTACTTAGTTAGTTCTTATAACAGTTAACTTTAAAAACATATCACAAAAACCTCACGAAATATTACTAATTATTATGAATCATGATTTAAAAAAGGCAATAAATTAGAAACTCATGAATCACGTCAGCACATTTAATAAACAATTCGGTCATATAATGTTTTGCTTTGAATAAGTCATTATTAAATTATAATAGGTTAACAATGTTGTTACAATGCCACAAGCTCTATATTTGGATGTCATATTTATTGCATGATTAATTCTTTTTAAATATTTCTTTGTTTAGTTTTAGTTTAATTATGTGCTAAGCATTAATTGTATAACTGCGGTATTAAATAAACTGTTAAAATATATAAAGAAAAGCCAAAAGTTATTTGTTTAGTTTTAGTCTAATTATGTGCTAAGCATTAATTGTATAATAAGTTAACTGCGGTATTAAATAAACTGTTAAAATATATAAAGGAAAACGAAAAGTTATTTGCGACAAAATTAAAATAAACACAAATAATTAAGTTCTTAAATAATTACCTATCCGTCAAATCATTAACATAACTGCTCTTTTATCCCTTCTCGAGATCCCACTAAGCCTTTAGTGGTGCGCCCTTTGATCTCCCGCCCAGTTATTCTCCTTTTTCAGCGCGGCTGCCCGCTTTGTTTTGCTTGGAACAAACAATATGTACATGGACTACTGCCTCCTTTACTGATTCAGTAATTCGATAATTTAATACAGGTTCATTATTAATAGCGAAAGCCATAATAAATTACAAACTTAAATAACCTAAAACTAAATAAAGAAAAATTTAACTCACCAGGGTGGACTAAAGCCTATTCCACCCCATTCCGATTCCGTAACCAACAGTGGGATATCGCAAAACTCTACAAGGTTTCTTTTAAGTTATAATAAACACCTAGAGCTATTTTTGTAAACATAATAAAAATAATTTTATTATGTTTACAAATATAATAGTTACAAAAGGCATAAGCCTTTAGTAACTATTTTGTAAAAAAAAAAGGTCTCTACCTATTTTCTTTACAGAGACAAACCTCTAAAACAGTCAGACGGATACGTGAGAGAGAGTACGCAGAGTAATTGAGTTCCGTATTTCATACTTTCGGTACGGAACCCTAATAACGAAACCTCGTTCATCATGATACTGTGATTCAAGCCATCGTTATAATACAGTATAGAGGTTTTAATGACAAAAAGTCAAGTTGACTTTTTAATCACCAACTTTGAAAGAAAGTTTTGCCCTTAAATGGGAACAAGTCATGCAATTTTAAGTAAACTGTTTCGCCAACTAATCTTCTAAAAACTCGACACTGAATATTTAAAATCTAAAATTTGTTCATCACTACAATACTAGTGGACGCCCGCAGCTTCGCTCGCGTGGAATTAAACATAACAATAGTTTCGTTTACACCTATTAATATTATATAGCCTATGTCACTCTGTGAAGATGCAGCTTTCTAATGGTGAAAGAATATTTGAAATCGGTCGAGTAGTTTTTGTGTGAAAACATTACAAACAAATGTTTCCTCTTTATAATATTAGTATAAATCAAATAAGTTAATTGTAAATTTTTAGGTATATCTTTCAAGTCGGACTTCATGTTCCGGATGAGTATTGATCACACAAAACAACACAATTGAAAATAAACTAAATGTAAATTCGAACCTGAGACCTACAGCTCGGCAAATAAGGTATCCCACGGACTTCTGACGGATAAAAGATAGCAAACGAGCTTGCAGCACCACCCTTATTTGCACTAAACCTTCTTGTATTGTTGTTACTTCAAAAGAGGAGTTTCGAGGAGGCGAAACTGACCTGGAAACACTTGGCACGGTCTCACAAGACAAGACGCAAGAGAAACGCGAGCATGCAGACGATCGATGTCTGCACTTATGGCTGTCTTCCGAACGAAACGGCCTTCTGATTGCAGTTCTAATGTTTGTCAAAGTCAAAGTCAAATAATTTATTTCGCTATGAGGTGATAGGACACGCTTAACGAAAGTCTAGCTAACTAAAAACTACTTATAGAAAAGAGATATACCTATAATGCTATTCTAAACTGATCAATATAAGGTAAAGGATTAGTTGATTCATCATTGAATGAATAGCTAATCCTACACGGGTGCCTAACCTGCCTTATGGCTAATTTACAATAATTACCTACCACTAAGCTAAGCTCTAAAACTTGTCTATTGGATATGTATTTAGATAATAGAAATTTATTTATTTTCTTTCATAATCCTACAACATTACAAAATGAATACATAACAAAAGAGAAAAGAGAAAGCATGTCTTGGAGCTGCAGCACTGGGAAAAGAAAAGTGAACACACTCAGCCCGTCTTGTGATTAAGAACCACGATTGCTGATTTTCAGTGTGCCCATTTGTGTATTACATATTTCATTGTTTCTATTTCAGTCGCTAAATGAACATAAAATGCATGGGAAAAAGGCGTCATGTAGGGGTAGGGGGTAGGGCTAAGGGCTAGGTAGAGGTAGGATTATAACTTTTCACCAGCTTAGGAAGGTGGTGAGCCTATTCTCATATACCAGACCCAATTCGAAACTACTAGGAAATTCAAGTTAGAAAAACTTAAAAATACATTGCACGACCCGGGAATCGAACCCAGTACCTCTATCTCCATAGTCACGCTAGCGACCACTAGATCAACGAGGCAAGATGGCTTAACGTGCCCTTCGAAGCACGGTAGAGCCAAGCCGTCGATGCTTAGTTCTGCCGATATAGCTCAATAGTGTATTACTAATGACATCTTATTGATTCCGGTTGTCGTACATTCATTATCACAACCCTTTCTTTGTCCTACTGTTGGGCACGGGTCTCCTCTCAGAATGGGAGGGATTAGGCCTTAGTCCACCACGCTGAGGATTGGCAGACTTCACATGTCTTCGAGAACATAATGAACATTAGAACTCTCAGGCATGCAGGTTTCCTCACGATGTTTCCTTCACCGTTATAGCAAGTGACGTTTAATTTCTATCGCACGTAACTTAGAAAAGTCATTAATGCGTGCCGCTGGGGTTTGAACCCGGACCGCTTGAGTGAGAGGCGAGTTCGATAGCCATTGGGCTGTCACCGCTGACCTGTCGTATATTACCATTTCACAAACTCCTCGAAGACATAAGTAGATTCCAGTCTTTAGGATGTTCGCTGTATATAGCTACGGCAAGTGGAAAGGCAGGTGGCGTGTTGTCAACACGTAAACTCTGAATAACATGCTGTATTTATTTACACGAAGCCAGTAAATTATCTTAGTTGTTACGATATAGCCATATAATGTTAGGTGCAATTAATTCTCTGTACAGTGCAATTACAACGCGCATTAACCCTGAGTTTATGATTATTATGGGTTTCGAAGTACATGAAATTATATGATGTAGCTGTTATGGAAATACACTAGTGATTTGTCCATCTGTGATTTGAAATAATCTATGTTAACTATAATTTTATTTTAGGTATGTATGTATCCGGAATCTGTGAACGTGATTTTCACCCATTTCAAAACGTCGGATGAAACTGCACACTTATCAAGGAACGATGACAATGCAATAATTAAAAAAGTACAATATTGTGTTTTTTTTTAAATTTAATACATAGATCGATTAGGGAAATTTTGCTCATTCACAGAGTAATGCCACAATATAATACTGAAAGGGAAAGCTCCTGTTTCTCTCTATACTGTGTTGTGGTAGTTATAGGCATGTAGTACGTAATCATGAACATAATCATCACACACGGACGGCCATTTCACCCCGAACTAGGCAGTGCAGTATATTTTCAATACAATTAAATAGACAAAACAAAACCCCAGACATAGAATAAACACAAGTGTTCGTCACACGAATATTTGTCCTGAGTGGGATTCGAATCCACGACCCCTGGCGCAACAGGCTAGGTCACTACCGATTGCGCCGACGGGCCAGTCATTTAGATAATTTGTTTTCTACTAACTGAGCTTTGACTGAGAGACGAGTCTAAAAATATAACGTTATTTTTCCCATGCGTTTATTTACATACAAAAACAAATCTGAATTGAAAGCTGAACTAAAAAGCTCTCATGATAATTCAACGTACTAGCAACTCTAGTATTTTTTTTTTGTGAACTTTTAGACCACTTACCTACCATTAGATTTAATTGTCTGTCATATCTAAAGATACGAGTATATAATACACACGTCTATTTCACCCAATTTTCCTGATTCCGTAGGACTTCGTCGATTTCGTCCCACAGTGAACGAAAGGTAAAACGGGACCGTCTGTCACCAGGCTATATCTCTTGAACCGTGATAATTAGACAGATAAAATTTTCACAGATGTTGTACCTACTCGTATTTCTGTTGCCGCTATAACAAGAGATACTAAAAAACAGAAAAAATAATAATTTAAGGGGCTCCCATACAACATAGGTCCTAAATGATTCTTAGCCGTTTTTATAGATAATGGTACGGAACCCTTAGTGCGCGACTGCCACCCCAAATACATTTGGTGTGGTGAAGTTTGGGGTTCAAACCCCAGCCTAGAATAAACTAAGCTCTGCTGGCTATATGCTAACCTAGTATTTTAGAATTTTACGAGAAAAGGTTTAACACACCGGTGGATTTAAACTTTGAAACCTCCGTGACACCACACTATTAAGCATAACCTAGTTTTTTACACGTCATAATTTTTTTGTTCACCCGTGTTTCATGGAAATAATTGTGAAGAAACTATATCATAATGCATTATTCCTACGTCATTGTCTCGAAGGCTGTACCTGTTAATTAAGTTTTATTATGAGGTTTACACAAATAAAAGCTATTGCACCCATTAAGTATGAATGTAATTATGTGGAGTAAGTCATGAAAAATAATAAGTAGGTAAGCTATACTAGCTTAACTCGCGGCTCCGTTCCGCCCGCAAATTTTTGACATGATAACGTCTTATAAAAAATTATCGTCCGTAAACCATGTCTGGGCTTAGAACTTGGACCTACAACTAGGCTGTAAGCATGCATTCAAACTAAACTAACTCTGGATCTTGTCCTTCCAGCTGCCGGCATCAACGAGACATGTACGTTCAACGCGCAATGCGAGGATGTGGTGGCAAAGACCGAATGCCGCAACGAGCGGTGCGCCTGCAAGTACGAGATGATCGCCGAGGTGACGGTAGATGGCGCTGTTGTGTGCAACCGTAAGTATTTAGAAACTACCGCGCAATTCGAGTATGTCATAGACCGTGTGCAGCTATGACGGTTGCACCTGCAAGACTTGCTCCCAATCTTTAGTATAAATAAATTAACATTATAAAGGAAAGGTCGTTCATGGCTTAATGCGATGATATTGTGGCCAAGTACTCCTGCAAGAAAAAGTAAATTTGTTGTACTAAGTTGAAGGTGGTGCTGTATGACTGAAAGCATTTTAAATGGACATGCTCGTGCAATTCATCAATGATCATTCATATTTTTGTACAAACTTTTTTATCTATATATATAAAAGGAGAAGCCTGACTGACTGACTGGCTGACATATCAAGGCAGGGCCTAAACTATAAGGATTAGAAACTTGAAATTTTGCACAGGGGTTCCTTTTATATCGTAGGGGAACGCTAAGAAAGGATATTTGAAAATTCATCCCCTAAGGGGGTAAAACGGGGTAAAAAAAAGTTAGTATGAACCTTTGCCGTTTTTGAAGTTAGTGAATGTCTAATTCCACGCGAGCGAAGCTGCGGGCGTCCACTAGTATTTTATAAAATATAAAAAAATATATTTGTTAGATCCTTAATTCATGATGTCGACGTTCCTTTTTCAGCGGAGAAGCAGATCGAAGAGTCTACCAAGACCCTGGACCCGGCGATGATTGGCGTGCTGGTTGGCATGGCTCTGATGTTTGTCATTATCTGCGTTGTACTTCGCTTATTCAGCAGGTAAGACATAGTACTCAACTCTACTATACATATACATAGATACTTTTGAATAAATTGAGTAAAAGAGAAGTGAATTAAATTAAACATTAGAATTTAGAGACATAGAGAGTGAAATTTTTTTTTGCGAAGTAGGAAATTGCCTTATTTGTTTTAGTTGCTAAGGCGCTAGATGGCGTTGTTTGTTTTAAGTGACGCTATATTATATTATTATAAGCTGCTGAACTCTGAAATCAATGTTAATTTGTGTTTATCTAATCTTCCAGGGCTAGATGGAGGGAAAACCGCACTATCTTCAACACCCCGAACCCTCGGCTGATGAACGTGTCTCTGCTTAGGGATTCTAAACTTCTGCACTCCCAGGTAAGCGGACTCAGCTATCGAACTCGCCTCTCACTTGAGTGGTCCGGGTTCAAGCCCAAGTGGCACGCACCAATTACTTTTCTAAGTTATATGCGACTTAAGAAATTAAATTTCACTTGTTGTAACGATGAAGGACACATCGTGAGGAAACCTGCATGCCTGAGAGTTCTTCATAATGTTCTCGAAGGCATGTGAAGTCTGCCAATTCGCACTTGGCTAGGGTGATGGACTAAGGCCTAGTCCCTCTCATTCTGAGAGGAGACCCGTGCCCAACAGTGGAACAAAGAAAGGGTTGTGATGATGATGATGATGAAGCCACACAGTTATGCCCGATACCTGTCTCCATAGCACGCTTGATTCAGGTTATATTGTATTCTATTGTATTCTATTGTATTCTAATTCACCCTGTTCCAGGATCGCCGCGGCTCCCGTGTCAGCATGCGGCCCCCGTCCCGCCAGGCAAGTCAGCAGGAACTTCGTCCGCACTCGCCCAGTCCAGGTAATATAATCACAATAGTGTCTAAGACGAAAGCGATGACCGCTCCGCAATGATGCATTTACCTTAAAAAATAAGTTAGCTGCTTAAAAATTTAAAAACATACCACAACACTCGCGATGGATAAAAGTTATATTATGTCTGATTCACTGCCAGTGTAGTGCTGATAAAATGCTGATCGTTATGACAGAAGTCTATCATGAAGGGCTTTGAAGAGGTCATGATCATAAATTTATTTACCTACCCTACTTTCAAAAGGGAAAATTGCTTAACTTATTAATAAAGGAAAAATATTACAAATACGAGTACGCTACATTAATAAAAATGTTTATGTTGCTGTTTAAAAAGCTTGTCAAAAGAAATGTCTTGTAGAAAAATAATATAAAAGAAACAAACACACAACTTTAATAAAACTCTTTAAAATTTAAGATCTGTTAAAAACCGTAATTATAATCTAGATATCACAAATTATGTATCCCGTTCTCTACTTGGAAAAATGTTAGATCTAGATTAGATCTTCAGAAACGTAGAAAGAGATCTTTTCCTATGATCTTGTAAGATCTTCTATGGGACTATTCAGAGATACCTTTGTATCTCTTCAAATATCGATTCCGTTTCGTTATGTCAATCTACGAGTACCTAATTACAGAATCAAGTGGGAGATATCATTATATATTCGGAAACGTATCAGTGTAGTAATTATATTCTTATTAAGCAAGAAAAACACAGAAAATTTAGATATAGCTGAAAAAACTGTCTGTTGAACGTATTAGTGAAATAAAATAATTTCAAAAACTTGTTCTTCATTTTTCCAAGTCCCATCCAAGAAATATAATATCCCAAAGATACTAAAATCTAGGCACTCAGTTTTTATCATTTCAGCATTATTGCTAATTCAAACAATAACAATGTGGATCTTTTTGTAGCCCTTATATAATAAATTACTAAAGGCAAGAAAATTACCAATTATTTATTTATTTATTTATTAATATTTAAAAAAGTTATACAGGTAAATTTACAAATAAGAAGGTGTCTCATAAACTCACATGA
>DWTT01001567.1:0-11479 GCA_018250895.1 Carterocephalus mandan | reverse complement strand
AAATTAATTTAATATAAACACTCAACGGAAACGGAAGCGGAACGGGATACTTTTTCATATGCGCTGTTCATCAATTTGTAAGACGTTATCACGTCAAAAATATCTTTACAAATAAATTAGGTAGGTCCAGGTTATTATCGTTGTCACGTCCGTAAGAAAAACAAAGTATTTTTTATTTATCTACCGCTATGCTCCATTGAAATTTATAGAATGAAACTATTAATTATTCAAGCAACAGCAACAACTAGCGATGTAATTATACAAAGCTCCAAAACTAATTTCGTGTAAATTGTTTTGCAAATTGCCAAAACACTTCATTCATAACAATTAGCTCATAACAAACTCGGACATATCCATCAAAACTTTATTAATAACAAGGTAGACGAAGGCGATCCGAAGCACATAAAACGTTTCAGGGACCCTGACTAATAAACGAACCGGCCTAATAGAGACCGCGTTCGGACAATGGCCGAGATCCCGTGAGTTGCGAAAACTATTTATTATAATTAATGAACTAAGCCCAAAGTTAAGATTGTACATACATACCTACACAACATGGAGTGTAACAGACAATAAGCGAATTTTCAAAGAGAATTTGGAATTAATTGATTTAACGCGGATTTAACCTGTTCCTGGAACATGCGCTGAAATATTACTCGTACATTTAAAAAAAGAAAAGTAGCGATGAGTCACCTTTATTATCTTGTCGTTTTAGTAGTAGTAATAGTAGGTACTAAGCTACCGTGAAGTAATTATTTAACAATAGTGTCCGTTGGAAAGTTGTAGTTTCCGGTTACAATTCTTAAAGGCGACGATATTAGTCCTCAAGTTTAGCAACACGGATGTGTTGACTGACGTTGAACGATACTCTTATTAACAATTACTAACTAGAATATTTTTAACACCAACTAACAGGACTAAATATAACTAACAGTCCCAAGTCCTCATACGCACTAAAAACCGATCAAATAATGTTGTAACTAACTATCTGGACTACCCATCCCAGTCCTTAATTGAGTCTTGTTCTAAGTCAGTCGCAGTTATCAGGGGCAGAAGCGGATGGTGCTGCAAGCTCGTTTGCTATCTTATAATATACTAGTGGACGCCCGCAGCTTCGCTCGCATGGAATTAGACATAATAATAGATTCTTCATAACGCGTTAACTTTAGCTCCACTTTAACTTTATTTTACACCCAATACAAGGGTAATATTTTTACAAACTTTGAATGCCATATTTATTTATATTTAATCAACAGCCTAAAATATAAATGTTATGCTTCTAGTTCTGAAAATGACAATACTTTCATAAATTCTTTCATCCCCCTGTTCAACCCTTTACAACACTTTTTTTCAATTAAAAAGTATCTCTTTCTCAGGCTCTAGACTATCTGTGTACTAAATTTCATTTAAATCGGTTCAGTAGTTTTGGCGTGAAAGCGAGACAGACAGACAGACAGAGTTACTTTCACATTTATAATAATAGTATGGAAGTATGGATAAATGAAAAACCGTTCCAGTAGTGTTGGTAGTCTTGTATTGATTCAACCAAATTTAAAGTCAGACACAAAGACTTCTGTCTTTCTTCTATCGTGAAATTACGGTTAAGCAAGTTATGTAAGTATCGTAAAAACAATAAGGAATGAAATAAAGAATTAGGAATAAGCACTTTCTTTTGAGAATGAAAAGTCAAGCTGATATTTTATACAGAAATGTGTGGTTACCGCGTTACCAAATTGCAGCCGCTGGGCTTTTGGCATTGTTGAGTTAAAATGAATACGCTACGCATGTGGACGCTCCATCCGTAAAATTGAAAATTCATACTTCACCGTATTCACGCTTACATCAATGTTTACATCGGGCTCTGAGTCATTAAATGGCTTTCTGCGGGTGCCATCGAGCTGCCAGCACTGAGGCACTGTTGCTTATAACATGACATGTGTTCATAATTTTAGATGTAGTAATTTGATTAACACCACCTCTTAATAATACCTACAATAATAAGGAGAACATTGCTTTAAAAGTTACCTATTTGATTTAATTTTTAACTTTTATTATCTAATTTATTTGGTTATTCAACAATGTTTTACTGAAATGTATTTATTTAAACTTAATTTTACCTTACTTTATTATATTATAGGGACAAGAAAAGGGCGGACTTTATCCTTAAAATATTTTAGATTTAAGAGAAAGTCATAGGTTTTATATGGTATATCGTTTCGTTTATCGACCTTTCAAACTCAGCCTGTAGATTTAACTAAACTAACTAACTTTAACAAAATATAATACAGTTACCCTGGCAGAAAATTTAACGTTTATGCAACCTCCACTAAATACAATTATGACCATCGAAATGTAAGCTCTGTTTATCTTACATTAGCCACTATATCGCGTGTTGGTATTTAATCTATATGCTACCAGCAATATCAATAATCCGGTATTCTATATAATACCTAGGCAATGTATAGAATACCTGAAACGTGTTAATATAGAAAAATAATGGACAATAATGTTCATTATTATTTCCTGGATGACCCAGGTATACTTTATATTTCGTAAGTATTGTGTAGAATACCTGAATTATACAGATTGCTGCTAACATTATATTATGACGATTTCCTGTGGCAAATTATATATTTTTCACAAAATTCTGCACATCTGCTTCACAGTACACAGTTCACATACGAGGTATTATAAAATAGTACAAACTACAAAGGACAACGTAAACATTTTTTTACATGTACCTACTATAAATACAAAGAAACAAAAATATTGGACTGAGAGAGGCTTGACTGATGAAAGTACCTGAGTTATACTTACAGTGAACAATTTATTGCGAGCACTTAGCAACCTCTCCGACAAACGTTTACGTAAAGTCAGACAGTAAAGTAGTTACTTACCTACTTGAAACCTCTTAAAGTATATCTCTTTATTTGCACTGTCTGGATAAAATAATTTATAATAAATCCATGATTTGATCAAAAAATATAGTTGCTACAAATTGTTTACGAATTCAGTTAAGCTTCATCCGAGGATTTAGCATATTTGACGCATATCTTAAGGCATATTACGTCGGTGACTCGAATCAATTTCCATAAGACCCGAAGCGTACTTGAATTTAAAAATCAAGCAGGGATTCTAAGATAAAGTTATCGAAGATTTATCCCGCAGACGCAAGCATCTTCTTCGAATGCAAAACGGTGGCCTGCGTTGCTTCTGACGCAAATGTAAGGCAAATGGTGGTTGGACAAAAATCCTTACTGTCCAGGATCTGCTTGGACTTGATCGATATTTCTTACAGTCGAATTCAACTATCAAGTGTATCACGAAACGTTCGTCGAAGATTTACCAACCGTTTGACGCAGACATGATTTTAAAATGACTAGGTGTTCAACTTCGCTTGCCTTAGATTAGGAAATAATTTATTTGTTGAATTGATTTTTATGGATTGATTCGTATAAATTGCATAAATACGTAAACTTTTATATTTACAACATGAAATATACCTATAGTGTACAGTGAAAAAAAATTCTGTTATCGTAAACAAGTCTGAGTGAGATAAGTCTCATCTTTTTGGTGGACAAAATGTTCAGATTTCATCTCTTACCTTGTTTTATTACATCGCTTGTGAGCCATGTTCGAAGAACATTCCGAGAGACATGTTACCTTGGTACTGCCACGGGAATAGCGAACCGCAAAACGTTTTATTTCCCGGCTCCTGTAACGCCACAAATAATTCCTGTCTCTGCTAGACTGTTCGAAATGAAATCCCATCTTAGAAACAAAATAATAAAATATGGCATAATGATATTGTAATATAACATTTTTTATTATGTACATGAGATAGCAAACAAGTATGCATCACCACCCTTCGGCTTTGCGACAGTCCATGGTAACCGACTTGGTGCCCATGTTGACCGACTTTGAACAAGACTCAAATAGGGACTGGATGGTGTCCACAGGTTAACTGGACTTACCATCCCAGGTTAAATACATAACAATTAAATATACAGGTATGTTATCAAGAGGACCCACCCAGACTTTGTGATTTTGTCAATAATAGTACGAGTACACACAAAAGGCACTCACATTGCAAAAAACAATGTTTTAATTTCAACATCAATAAATTTTTCTGATTTAATATTCTTCGGAATATCACACGTACGCTACTTCTTGTATTATTTTATAAGCATTTGTAAGGTTAATGCTTACTTTTTTTGGTTATAATACTAACCTAAAATATTATATACATTAGATACTTTAAATAGTAGGTATACGTGGTTGAGCGTTCATTAAAAATATTGTATGTAATATATATGTACTTTTATAATAAAATTAAAGTATTATTGTATGCAATAAATACAACATGTTACTTCGGGAGTTGTTCGCAGTAAAATGTTGTACCTATGAACAATTCTCAGATAATATTCTTGATTGTTCGAATTTCAACACCGTCCAGAATTCTATAAATTACATTTATTTACCAAATTTCACAAATATATATATACAATAACAAATGGACTGTTTAGACCAATTTGTAAAATTGTAGTTTTGAGGATACAAGAACTTACGTGGGAGGTATTGAAATATTTATAAAATACATCAGATCAGATGAATCACAAACGCCAGACTACGTTACAATTGACCTCGGATCAGGCCGGACGAAAAACTCAGAACCAATTTAGAAGCTAAATCTGATGACTGTCCCTAGGGGAGACTTTTATCCATGACACGAATTTTAACAGTGAGTGAGAATCCTATTTTATCTCATAAATACATGACTGAAGTACTTTGGCGTACTCTAGTGCATTTTAGGCATGTACCTACTCGTAACGTATTTACCTGCCGTTGCGCTGAAATCTGGGGAAAAAACACAAACCAACCCTCCAAATAAATGTCAATGAAACGAATTCATGATTATATATATCAAATTTTTGCCGGAAGTACACAAATTGACAGAAAGGCAGCAGACATACAATTTTACAATCTTGGCCCACCCTTGAACATCTACTCGACATGTAAATGTAAATACCTATATCACTATCATTCTACCCAAAGATAAAATAAACTGAAATAAAACATTCAATGCTCAATGATCTGTATATGACTGATAAGCTTGTGAAGTTTTACTTGCAATATTTATCATAGATACATAACATTAACCCTTTAGCATAAATGATAGACCTATATCGTATTCTCACCTCTGGGGTGTAGCAAATACATATTATAAGTATTTATAGTCTTAATTTTTGTTTATCAAAAGCAAAAATTAGGTACTAAGAGCCTGGAACTCGGCAAAGGCTGATATTAGTCATTTATGAATCATAGGCATTATGAGATACTTCGACTGGACGACGATTCTTTGGGCAGTGTTAACTGCCCAAAGAATCGTCAACCCAACTCCTGAGGTTGGTGGTTCAAACTCTATGTGATCCGCCTCTCCCCAGTTTGTGCTTACCTGATGTTGCATTCAGGAAAGTGTGTCGAGCAACAACTCACACATCTCACTATCTGTGATTGTTTAGGTGTTATCCTGTTTCCTTAGTTCCTCCTCGGTTCACTTGCAAGGATGATTTTAACTATGGCCACGTGGTTAGTTGATTCAATGTCAGTGCAGAAGTTTCTTCAGCGTTCACGTTTCCTTTCCCGGATACGTTTTTTGTACTGGAGTTGGAACTCCTTATAGGCATCTCAATCTGTATCCTTCCGCGTATTATTCGCTCTTTTAAACAGCTTGCGTAGTTTTCGTCGCATGGTCTCACCATCCATTGTGGTTTTTGGGTCTAGTAGGCGATGTTACCTACTGGACAGCTTTTCATATAAGAGCTTAGTAATGTTTCCGTCAGTATATTTAAGTGTTTCTCTATATCTGGGGATTCACAGTCATCATCACAACCCTTTCTTTGTGCCACTGTTGGGCACGGGTCTCAAAATATTTCTAAATACATACAATCAGCTTAATTACAAGCACCAGATTACGTTACTATCCACTTCGGATCAGGCCTGACGGAAATTCAGATCCAATTTAGAAGCTGAATTCATTTATCATTGGTCATTCGGGGAGACCATTATCCATGACACTAATTTTAACAGTGATTTAGAATCCTATTTTATCTAATATGTACGTTACTGGCGTATTTCGGAATTTAATTCCTTTCTAGCGGTACCACTCGTACGTATTTACGTTCCGTTACGTTGAAAACACAAATCATCCCTCCAAATAAATTTCAATGAAACGAATTCATGATTATATTATACGAGCTAGATTTTACCGGAAGTACATATAGGCAGAAAGGCAGGACATGCAATTTAGTTTGATACAACATTTTACTCGATGTGGTGTGAGTAAATACCTAACTCTCATTCTACCCAAAGATAAAAGAAACTAAAATAAAAAAGAACTTTCAAAGTTCAATCATCTGTATAAGACTGAAAAGCTTCTGAAGTTTCCTTGTAATATCTTTCATAGACATATAACATTAACCCTTTAGATTAGATCTATATCGTATTCCTACGTCTGGGGCGTAGCAAATACATACTCGTATTATAAGTATTTATTGTTTTAATTTTTTGTTACTAATATCATTCAGCCTTTGCTGGAACTCAGCAAAAAATAATACCTATTAGTCATTTATGAATCATAGGCATTATGAGATTCATCGTAGTTAACAGATCAAGATATTCTTTTAAAAGCTTCTATTTAGGCATAAAAAGCAAGAGCAAAAGAAAGAGTTAAGCAACGACGGGCGCGGTCGGTTTGTGAATGGGTGACCGTTAGTGGCAAAAATTTCATGGACGGTAGGTACCGTGCTTCGGAGGGCACGTAAAGCCGTCGGTCCCGGTTGTTTTCAATGGTGGAAATAGTCGTTAAGCCTTGTCGAAGACCTGCGGGTGGCTTGAGAACATTCGACACTGGGTTGGCCACAATGAACAGATAAAAGAGGTATCTGTTCTGTGGTTGGCCACTAACTCCACCAATCCGCATTGGAGCAGCGTGGTGGAGTATGCTCTACACCTCCCGCAGCTGCGTCTGTGGGGGAGACCCGTGCCCAGCAGTGGGACGTCTATGGGTCTCAGCGAAGAAGGTACTGTATGGAATGCATATTTGGTCAAAGTAACACTTTGGCCTTCACTGAAACAAACCACATTCATCTTACTTCAGATTTAGAATTCACTTTGATTTTAATATAGGTATTTACGACCTTGCACGCAGCATACGCAACTATATCTCTTTTTAATCGTACTCGACAATTAGAACTGCAACGTTAAATTAGTGCATGATACTAATTTAACGTATGACAATACTATACTGCTAATTTACTCGTATCAATATTTTCTGTAGCTGTCCGCTCAACGAAGCAATCAGATCAATAATTGAATTAATAAATTGCTCGTTGGTCAAGTGGTCGTGACCGCGACTGCTAAGCTAGACGTCCTGTGTTCGATCCCCGGGTAATACAACAGCTACTGGGTTTTTCTAACTTGAAATGCCCGGTAGCTGCTCGAAGTCTGTTTTGGGCCCGGTGTATGGCAATAGGCTCACCACATGGGACCTAAACATAACTAGTGACAAGAGGGTATACACACCTCTGCCTACCCCTTCGGGGAAATACAAGCGTGAGGTTAGGTATCGAGCAACAAAACAGCTAATCGCGGAACCAATGCCATTTTTAGTTACGTGTTTTGGAAGTTAGAACGTACCTACGTCTAATCGTTGCTTTACCGTAGAGCTGCGCGATCGTGATAATTGTGTAGCTTACATTATGTATAGAAGTATCAGCTAAATAGAAATATACCTTAAGTGCTGTATTAGCCCGTTGAATTTTGTAACTCACCGTTTCACATTTAACGCTCAGACTGTTTGTATAAGTTTAATTAGAATGCCTTCTGATGGGCGTACCTATCCAACCGAAGACTTTGTTTCTCGAAGTACCCATAACATAGCGATGTGCTAACGAGAAAATAATGGCGATCGACGCAAATGGGCTTTGATGCCTTGGCATAAAATTTTAGCGGGCTTGGGAATATTATTGAAATACTCCAACATTAAATATTGACGTTAAAGAAGAAAAACTGTTAGATTGTGTTTGTATTATATAATGACCTATTTTAAGAGTGCTATATATGTATTATGAAAAATATGCATTTTTTTCTTAATCTAAAATTAAAATATTGCATTATCACGTGCGGACGTAGTGGATCAGGATCACCTACCGGTAATACCAAAGTAAAGAAACGTACCAAAATCGTAATGTTTAATAAACATTTAAATACCGCAAAATGAATTGAGACACAAATACCTAATTTATCTAAGATAGTTCTCTCAAGTATTTTTAATAATATTCAGGTGACAAGTTTTCAGCCGCTATCTGGCGGACAAAAGAAGTTTTGGAAGCAGTCCAGACTTCCGGAGAACTTTGTGAACATGCGAAGTTGGTGAATCGATAGGACTAAGCTATATGGTATAAAGTCTTATAATATAATAACCGTGGTGATAGAATTATATATATTATAATGGTCATTTGAAATTGAATTTGATTTGTATGATGATATTAGATACTCTCTGAGCACGGAACTCAATGATTTACCAACACCGTAGTTAAGGAATTAATACAAAAAAATAGAAATTTCTCATGTTATTGACATATAGTTAACATAGATTATCGCTACGCACAAACGTAGCGATAATGTAGTTAAAGATGCACGACAGAACCCTCGGTAACAATTCTTAGTACACACCGTGTGAGTTACCTCATTTCATTCGAGCCACCGACCAAATATTAAATTATAAACATTATTAGTAATCATAGCAAAAAAATATCAACTTTGATTTCATGCAAATGGAGCTCAATATTGCTTTTTGTGTGCAAATATTTCTGAAACTGATTAAATGAAATTTCTAGGTATCCATATAGATAAAAATTGGCCAGCATTGTGGACTAATCTCTCCCATTCTGAGGAAACCCGTGCCCAATAGTGGGACAAAGAAAGGGTTGTGATGATGATTTAGAGTTAGTATCGTTCGGTGGTTCGGAACCTGGACTGTGCGAGTACCTACGACTCGCATATGACCGATTTTACGCTTTCACTCATGAATGAGACATTCTACGAGTGTGAGCGGGACGACTGCGGTGTACTTATATAGATACGACAAAATATGTCTATACTATACTTTAATGCATAAGAAGATAAGAATATAATGTGTTTAAACCATTGATTTAGCATCTTTATGGTTTAAACACGAAAAATATGATCCCAGCCATTTAAGGCTACTGTTTGAACAAGTTTTTAACGCCCATGCATGCATACAGGCATGCTTACGGCTAATCATGCACTATGGAAAAGGAGTGCTAGAGTCGCGACTAAGCACTCCTTTATCATCCTACTTTTTAAGCGTTCATGCGCTATCTACGGTTGGTGGTAAATCAATCACGCAACCATAAAAAAATAATATCTACTAGTTTTAAGGTAAAACTTGTTTCATAATTTTGTTAATTTCAAAAAAAAATTTAGCGTGTCTGAGTAAATTTCTTACTTGGCAACTGCAATACCGGTTTATTTGGCAACAGTACTACCGGTTGTGCCGCTGGTATTGTAGATAACAATAGACAATTTTTAACAAATAGTAACAGTTAGTACTCGTATATCTGCTGTAATAATCGTTGCTTTTCGCTGCAACCCATAGACGTCCCACTGCTGGGCACGGGTCTTCCCCACAAACGTAGCTGCGGGAAGTCTAGAGCATATTCCACCACGCTGCTCCAATGCGGATTGGTGATATCTGTAATAATAAATGTATATTATTAGTTGTCTAGGTATGATATGCCGGATCTGTTGAAATTTTTAAAACGCTGTTACTTAAAAATAGACACGATGATAAGATGAAGCAAAATATTTTTAAGTTGATCGTAGTCAGAAATCAAATCAATGAATTGAAAAATTTATTTTATTTGCTACTCTTCAGGTTTTAAATGACCGCTTCACAATAATACATGTCATGTCACGTTAGACTTTATATTAATCCACCACAGACACATATAGGTACTAAATGAACAATTTCCAACCTAACTTCAGCTAACTCGCCATTGCGAGAACCAGTATCGTAACTAATTCAACTGATACAATTAAACAAAGAAAATTTTGTAGTGATTTATTTTAGAACAAACATATCAATTTACACCACACACAAGAATATCAATTTACCGCATTCTTGATACAAGGAACCTAGTAGAGTGCAGAACCAGTTAGGTACCTGTGCAAACGCTTACTTGAAATATATTTTATCTGCGGTTTGGTTTTCTCTGCGCCTTTGTATTCTAACGTCTTAAATCTTAAAGTAGCCTCTTGCTATTCCTAAGGGATGCCCCTCAGACGTCCATCCAAGTTTATCCCGGCCAGCAATTGTTGCAACTACTTTCTTATTTAAATGCATGGCCTAGAAAGTAGTATCCAGAAAATAGAGAAATATTATTTTCTCGCTCTCACGTCGAGTCCCCCTTTAAATTTAAGAAAATATTCGACAAATAAGAGAAAATTATAAATCAAAATTGGAGCCAAACTCAATCATAAGGCAGCCTTTGGAACATGGAACATTGAACATTTATTTGTGAAGTTTCATCATGCGAGTCTCATGCTCGCTTAAACTTGAAAAACGCATTTGGCAAGTTGCTTAATGAAATACATGTCATGAGAGTTACTTGGTTGGTCAATAAAAACTTAGTAGTTTCTTGATAGACTTGATATAGGTACTTGAATTTCAGCTGTAATTCTTTAAATATTTAAGATTCAAATTAACTGAGGTGCAGGCATCTTAAATAAAAATTACGAAATGCATCATTTATTCATGTTTATGACTATTTTTACGAGAAACACTTATAGGTGACGCATAATTTACTTTAAAACCGTTCTAATTATTTCTTTGTTTTTTTATATGAGGGAAGGCAAGACATACACTTCGAAATATCTCTGAAAATACACATTTCCTTTGTAATTTATTATGTTGGTTCCTGTCATAGATTATCACAAAAATATAGACCTTTACTCAATCTAAATAAAATTCCGCAATAGCATATACCTAACTCTTATACATAAATCACAATAAGGTATTTATTGAAGAAAAATTATCCAAATTCAAACAATGATTTACCAGCGGTTTATTTTGCATATATAAATCCTTACTAACGAACATTTTAAGAATATTAACTTTGTTAGTAATAAGTTTGTTTGTAGTTAGATCTATATAGTTAACGAGATAATGGAAAGTTAAAATTAACGCGCGTGGAAATCGGCACGGAGTTTGAATTTTCATCATCATCACAACCCTTTCTTTGTTAGGCCTTAGTCCACCACGCTGGCCAAGTGCGGATTGGCAGACTTCACATGCTTTCGAGAACATTATGATGAAATCTCAGGTATGCAGGTTTCCTCACGATGTGTCCTTCACCGTTATAGCAAGTGACATTTAATTTCTTAAATCGCACAT
>DWTT01001566.1:0-11481 GCA_018250895.1 Carterocephalus mandan | reverse complement strand
AAAGCATAAGGTGTTAATAAGAACATTACTTGGTGAGTTCTTTAGTAGGTATGAGAACTGGTACAGGGACCGTTAGTGATAGTAGGTAATTCCTGTTAGTTGTTGTTAGTAAAGACATAACACATTTTTAGGGGGATACGATAATTATACGGTAGAAATGGGACTAGGTAACGTGGTACCCCGGGCGAACTCTATACAGATCTTGAGTAGATAAAAAGTTCTATATAGGCTCTACCACCTAAAGTGTCCAGAAGTTACAGAAATACAACAATAAAAACCTTCGGAACTTTACTGACACGGTAACTGTGATAAATCATGTGCCACGTTCACGTCGTGTCATACACGTATTTTAACCGACTTCGAAAAAAGAACATGTTCACCTTTTTTCGATTGAGTTAAGTACCAATTTGTAAAATTATATTGTTAATCTAAATTTACTATAATTATATGCATCCGTTCATTATAATTACAAAGCTGTCTCTGTCATCAACTTTGATGCATCTTATTAGAACATATCCTAAAGTCACTTGAAACAAACGACAGTTACAATACTCGATGATTTAATTATAAGGTTTTTGTCAAGCATCTTTTCCTACGTAGAAGGAAGGTTAATCCATAGACATTGGTATATGTATGAAACTTTCGTTAATGTAAGATTTTTTTTTGACGTGATAACGTCTTAAAAATCGAACGCCGTCTGCACGCACGAAAAAGCGTGACTTAAATTTTGATTAGAATTAATCTTTGGTGTAGCCGCTAATCTTGCCGTTAGTAAAGGTACATACCTATTGTATTTTAATGCTAGTTTCATACAACATTCACATTAAAAAAAACATTTAAAAAATACATAGTGGTATGAAGGAATGATACGTATAAATCTCAGGGGATATGTACAACCAACTGCAATTACCAACTGCATATTCATCCGAAAAGTCAACTCTTTAATTTAGAAGCACAACATGAAGTTTTGGCGCCAAACTTCGGAGAAGTACGTCATTCTTGAAGCTTGCGTTGCGGCACTACATGCGAAGAATAATTAAAATATATCAACTCTCTTCATTGAATTAAGCGGCCCTTTTGTTTGGTAAGTAGAATCTTTATCAGGTCTTCTATGCCGACAGTCTATCAGCAAAATGCAGATTTGCAGACTTCATATACCCTCGAGTGTTATTGAGAACTCTCCGTCATGTAGTTTCATCACTCAGAATGATTTCCTGCACTATAACGACTGGTTTGACGAGATTTGAACCCGGTCCCTTTTGAGTGACACACAAAATTTGTCTGTACAATTAATATATTTCAAAGAATAGTACTTGAAAATAAATGGCCAACTCCAGATGGCCATTCAAGCCCTTCACGCGAACGCGCTCTCGACTTCATAAACGTTAATGCATGAATTATGATCATCGGCCGATCAAAAATAATGCGTATTGCCAATATTGAAATCAGAGTTGATGAAACGCAGATGATTTCGTTTTTAATAGGTTCTTATTCGTTTTAAGATTAGAAAATAAAAGAGTACATAATATAAAAGTACATTGAAATACCTGAGCTCTCCATAATGATTTATAAAGCATTTAATTCTAAATAATATATTTGTATGAAGTAAGCATGATGTCTATGAATGAATGGAAATACCTATCATTACCAATCTATCTAGTCCCCTTTAACCCCGTAACGCGATAAACATACTTAAATAAAATATTATAGCGATAATTAACGTGTTATACCTACCATGTATGCCAAGGTTTTTCCCCGTAACCTCTACATTATTTTAGTGATATCATTGACACTGACAAATACCTACTTGTCAGTGTCAATGGTATCTGAAAAACTTTGTTTCTTTGCTTTCTTTCTTGATAGGAGCTCATCTTAAACAAACAGGACTGCAGAACTTTTATCGAGTAAGTGTAAGATCTATTGAATCTCTTAGTTCAAAAAAGGATGTAATGTTAGGATATTAGCGTCATCAGCAATATGTAAGATATTGCTGATGACGCTAATTGCTGATGACGATACATTGAATCGGCAAATTTCTTTCTATGGTGATTAATTCAAAGTCAAATAATTTATTTCGCTATGAGCTGATTGGACACACATAACGAAAGTCTAGGTAACTACAAACTACTAAAAGAAAAGAGATATAATGCTACTTATTCTAAATTGATTTACATTATATTGCAAGTAATAATTTACTTACTTATTTTTTAGCTATAACAATCAAACCAGCTCTGTAAATTTCGATTGTAATGATGTGAACGATTTAATCGAAGTGATCTATTGATCATTAGATGAATAGTAATCCTGCAATAATAATTAATTTATTCTTATGCAGTATGTACATAAGAGTTTAATAATTACTGTCAACCGTGTATTTTTATCAAATATAAGTATCTGAATAATTTTGGAAATAAAAAAATATAATAAAAATCATTATGTAACACATAAAAACGATCCAACTCTTACATTGGACCAAAATACACGGGTGCCTAACCTTGTGACAGTTACAATCTTACTTATTTTCTTCTTTTAACCTTACTCACCTTATTGTGTTTATAATTTTGCCAATATAACACGTGAAATTAAATTTCTTAGTCACATTAGAAATATGTCATTTGTGCGTGATAACGATTGAAATCTGGACTCTTGCGAATAAGAAACATCATAATTATTAGCCACTGGCTATCACCGCTTAGCTCAGACAGATGGTATACCATATACTCGTGTGAACAATTCGAATCAAAAATATAGTTGGAAACAATCGAAAGTCGACACAGTCATAACATTAACATGCCCATAACTCTTTTCAACTTGTGCTATGCAAATCAGACGCATAATACGTACTTTAATAATTTTAGATATAGGTATCACGAACGAATCGATAAATACAGGATGCAAAGTGTGATTGTCGGCACAATTTATTTATAACATATGACGTGTACTGATTGTTAAATACCAATGTAGGTATGTCAAATTATATTCATAGTCAATGTTCACTAGTAGGTACGAGTAAATGAAGTTCGTTCGCGAATTAATAGGCCACACGAAACTAATAAAAATATCCATGTACCTACACATGTATTTTGCATTAGAAAATTATTATTTCACATTTTTAAAATGTTGGTACCAAGATAGTAACGAGTAACTAATGCTTGTGTCGATCAGATGTGATCGTTAAGCAACGTCAGGCGCGGTCTATATGTGGATTGGTGACCGTTAGTGGAAAAACTTTTTGAGCACGTCAAGCATGCAAAGCAAACGTTTAAGATACCAGTTGTTTTAGCTGCTTCAATAAATATATTTAAACAACAATTATCGTACCTATTTAACAAAAACTGTGGCACAGAATACATGAGACTATGGCTTCAATATAAAAGGTACTCGTATAGAGTATATCTAGATATAGAGGTACGAGTATATATGAAAAAAGGCTTTAATTGAAAAAAGGCATATCATTGATAGTATCGTTGTTCTAATGGTCGCAAGCGCAGCAGTTAAGTTAGAAGTCCCGGGTTCCATCCTCGGGTTAGGAAAAGTAATACTGGGTTGTTGAAATTCTCAGTAGTAGCTCGTAGTAGTAGTAGTCTGGATTTATTTATGGAGTGAAAAGTGGGTGCACTACCTCTACCTACACTTTTGGGGAAATACAGGCGTGTTACGTTATGTATAATAAAGTATAATAAAGACGGGCGCGGTCGGTTTGTGGATGGGTAACCGCTAGTGGCAAAATTCCATGGACGCTACCGTGCTTCGGAGGGCACGTAAAGCCGTCGGTCCCGGTTGTTTTCAATGGTGGAAACAGTCGTTAAGCCTTGTCGACCTTCGGTTGGCTTGAGAACATTCGACACTGGAGTGGCCACTAACCCCTCCACCAATCCGTATTGGAGCAGCGTGGTGAAGTATGCTCTAGACCTCCCGCAACTTCCTCTGTGGGGGAGATCCATGCTCAGCAGTGGGACATCTATGGGTTGCAGCGAATAAGTGTTTAAGGTATTGTCCACGCTGATCGTATATGTAAACATGCCCTATGGTTCCCTCTATCACAATTGCTAAACCAAAAAACCACTTGGCGTTCACCGATTTTCTGACAATCCTAATTTATTATTCACACAGCTCTTTGTAGTAGCACACAAAATGTTACCGGCACAGTTATCCTAAACAAATCGTACTACTGACATGTCTATTTTAGGCTCAAACCTGTTCTGTAGCCACGTGCACGAAACAGTTATCATAACAATGACATTTTAGTATGTATAAAAAAGGAAATTGTAAATATCGTCAAAGTAAAAGTTACATTTTATGAAGCAGATTTTTTCCACTATCTTCATCCATCAGACATTGTCGTCAACCACAGCAGCAGTCTTTCCTTACCTAAAGAAAAATACTTCTTTCTGATGACGATTCGACTCTTTCTTCTGACGTCTTGAAGAACGTCCAATACAATAAAAACTTTCAATGGAAGGTGTTAAAAATTATAAAATGTTCAAACGGCCGATAGAAGCAATTCAAGTGCGGGAATGTGAGTGTAAAGTGTTTATGTAAACAGAGTGTAAGCAAGGCCCGTTCGCTGAGTCGATACTAAAAAACATTTTGATAGTAAAGCGAGCCGTTGAACGTTACGTCATGCTTAGAAAACGCCGTTACAAGGTGCTGAGAGAGCCTCGTTAGTACTCGAGTGCTGACATAAGGCGTAGTGCAGATGATTGCTTTTGGGATCTTCTGTTTTTAGCCTATGCTGATAGTGTAGTGACTCACTCACAAGTGCTGAGAACAATATTTCTTCTCAATTATCGTAAAAATTGCTTGAATGATGGCGAAAATCTACCAGAGATTCCTACTTTGCGTCAAGAATTTAACATAAATCCTTATTTTATGACTATCCTATGACTTAATATGACCAAATTTAAATATTTAAATTAGTAATTACTACTAGAATTTGTTTTAAGCCTTAAATACATTTACAGTACAATATGGATTCTCTTAGTTCTTGTTCTTTAAAGCGCTTTCGTAGCCCATTCGCCATTTAATTCTAATTAACTTTCTTAGCAAATTGAACTAATCATCCCAGTCCCTATTTGAGTCTTGTTCAGTGACTGTCGCTGACAGATGTCATGGACAGCAGCGGATGGGTGATGTTACAAGCTCGTTTGCTACCTTATATGCGTAAAAAAATTCTATTCAATTATATTCTATTTACAAAAGCCACGATGATAAAAACCACATGACAATTCAACATGGATGCATTATGATATTCGCAGTAAAAACATTTTCAACGGCAAAAATAAAAAGTGATTCGTTTTCAATTTTCAACGCATAACCCGCAAGCCATTTTATTTCAATATATGTATATATTTCTGATAGTAAAAATCTGTACCGTTCAGATCATTGGTATCTGTTTTCGTTATATACTACACATCTATTGTTTTTGTTGCTGAATGTACAGAAACATGTATATTGTTACTGAACATTTGTTGGCGAACATAAGTTTTTTTTTTACATTATAGAACGAAATAATTACAACTTTTTAAAAATTTCCATAACATAATCTTACCTCCTGTTCAGCATCCTCTATACAGAACAATATCAATATTTAAAAGAAATATTTGGATAAATTAGAAATATCTGGATAACTTAAAAGAAATTTATTTTTTAATTATAGTATTTATTAATTATAGTATTAAATTAAAATATTAATATGATGCCAAGTTGATGCGAAACGAAAGTCAACAAAAATAATTATTAATACTTATTCTAAAATCGTTTCAATTGTATATGAACAAAACGTAAGGTTCAATGCAAAGCCAACTATCAATAAGGTGCATTTCTATCAAATGCACCTTATTGTAGAAATGCACCCATGACATGCTGTAAGGATGTCATGGGATATCCCCTAAAACATTCACTTTTCTGCGCAATATTGTTGTATTGCGCAGAAAAGTGATCGTCGCTCATTGCATTACAAACCAAATCAAAATACTTTGTAAAGTCAAAGCTACTAAGTCAACAATACTTAATAAAATTAGTCTAGAATTCTTAAAAAACTCCGCATATAACGCTACTCGCGTGGCAACCCTTACGTTATACGTTGAATCTCATCCCGCATGGCCATTACGAGTATGTTATGTCATGATATCAATATCATGACTCATGGCCGGCCTCCAGGCCGCATAAAACAAATTCTTCAGTCTATTTTGGTCGGACTCTATCCGAGAACATTAAGTTGTTTCAAGAATTTATTTCTTTGTTCTTTGGTCAACAAAGTAGGTACATCAGTTTCGTTTAATTAAGTTGTTCTGATAGATAAGGTTTCTATCAAATGAATCACACAAAGGGCTATCTTTTTTTATTTTTTTATAGCGTCCAGTGAGTTAAGCTGTAAGATAAGAAATATTTTAAAGTATGCAGGGTTAAGAAACATAACTGTTAAAGAATACTTAATTTTAATATTGTTTATGACTAACATGATCTTTGACTATTTGATTTATTATTGTACCCGAAATATATTGTATTGGGTCTTATTTTGTTGTATTCCATTTAAACAATTCTTCCCACATTACCGTTTTATTTAGATGTTATTAAATAATACTTTTTTTAAAACCTAAATGGTATTAAAAAGAAACATTAATTTTCATTAAATTTCAAACAATTGATTTTGATATAACTCGTACGTTTGATCTTTCAAATCAGAAAAGGACCGTTAAAACGAAAAAAAAAGAAGATTGGTAGCGATCTCAATGTTTGCAAGTGTTTGCTAAAGATTACATTTAAGTTCAATGACTGCTTATCACGACGCGAAATTTTCGCCAGCGCACAAAATGTTTATCACTTAAAGGGGCGTGTTTTTTTAAAAACAAAAAATAACCTTACCTATGCCTTTTATCGATTCAAATAAAAATTTTAATCCAAATTTTATGAAAATTATTATGAATGAATTGTTAAAATTATTATATCATTCCTCCAAACTCGGAATGTCTATATAAATACAAACAATTTTCCTTCTCTCTTTATTCCTGTTCTGCAAACTCAAATAACATTTTTTTCGACATATTTGTATCCTGTATACAAATGTAGGTACTTACTTAAACTTATACTTGTCTTAGTAACTCCGTGAACTTCAGACTCCTAGCACACACACTCTCAGGCATTGAATAAGCAACCATTCATATTAAAAAAAATACAATTTTCGAAAGAGGAACATCCCAAATCCCTGGAACCCAGCAAAATTTATATCCTTTGGAATATACGTTCCGAAGGTATTTGCTAAGTTCATTCACTGGCTAGTCTATCAATCTTGCGATGTGTCGTGTCTCACAAAGGATTTTGCTATCGGAACAAACAAGAGTAGCTCTTATACCGAAGCGATAAGGTATATCATAATGCGCTGTGTTTCGTAGACGGTTTTGAATGTCACGAATGTTGACACACTCTTTGGAGATTTCCTCGTCCCCATGACACGTTCTAGATGGTTGACCCGAATTTGCTAACGGACGTAACGCGATTCTCTAATTGACTTCTAAAGCGGATTAGCACTTCATGCGTTAGCAGATCCTGAGTGGATCAAATGATATTAGTGTTATTTACACGATATAAAGACGCTTAATTATTTGAAATATAAAGTTTTTCAGGAAAAAAATCCATACAAAGTACACGTACACAAGTAGGTATATATCCGTTTGCAGATAAACGGATAGATACCTATACAAATGTTTGCCTATGGGATTGAAGCCAGAACCTGTATTATACATAATTGCTCATTAGCCGAGTCACTTTGACAGAGTTGTCAGAGTTCTTATAAAAACATTATTTTTCCATTGCGGATCAAGGCTATAAAACTGAACCGGATAATCGGGTCGAGAGGTTAATTTATCTCATTCGCGTATAATGTTATCATACTTTCAATAAAATAAACAAAAATTTCCTGGCATCGAGTCAGCAGGCAGGAGTCATTTAGATGTCTCGGAGACTTCTTGCACGTAGTAAATAAATAAAACTAATCACACACAATAATATACATGGAATTATTATGATAACGCGCGAATATCTTTTTTTTATTCAACAGGTTTACATTAGATTATCTCCAAAGCAAAACTTTGCGCCACACACCAGGAAAAATGCAAATAATTTGATAAGAATACAAATACAAAATAGCTCCACATCGATAACGGATTAATAAAATATATAGTCAGCGCATTAATAAAACGACTATGACATTCTTATGCCACTCGGAACGACTGCGACACGAAATCTGCGTGTGCAGCAATGGAGCAATGCTTAACTTAACTTATTAAACGAAACAATTACGAATAAAAGGCTTTATAGTCTACCTGTCTAAAGACACTGTCTGTTGCGCCAGGGGTCGTAGGTTCAAATCCCACTCAGGACAAATATTCGTGTGACGAACACTTGCATTTGTTCTGTGTCTGGATGTTAATATTATCTATTTAAGTATGTATTTAAAAATATCTATGTATGTATAGCAGTCTCTGACACTCATATCACAGGCTCGCGACTACTTTGGGGTCATATGGCCGTGTGTAATTAATAATGTCCCAAGATATTTAGTCCAAGATATAGTCGTAAGTTTTCATACTAAAATACATCGTAATTGCAATAATGCGGGTCTATTGGGTATAGGTAACTACTAATTTTTATATTAACAACATTTGTAATATGAATGCATTAGAAGTACCAAGATTAAATTTATTAAAGAAAAGCAATGATTCAGGTTGCCAGCCGTTGCCAGTCGACATATTTATCAATTATCAGGCTTAGCTACTTAAGTATAATAAATAAGAAAATGCTTTAATTCATTTCTGTATGTCCACTCTCATGAACGTAAAAAATAAAATTAAAGCCTCGATAAAATATTACGACCCTCTCACCTTGAGACTTGATCACCTGTTTAATCACTACATCGATCAATCACGGTGCAAGGTGTTCTAATCTCCAATCTGGCATCAAGCTTAAACCATTTTACTAACTGAGTTATAAAATGTTCGTAAAAATAATCAGCTGTATCACGAATATTTGAATTATCCTGACATAGAATTGTAGGTATAACGTTGTGATAATTATAGTGTGTAAAAAATCAGAAAAAATTATAACGATCAGATAGATACAAACAGGTTTTATTTATTTGTTTACAATCAATCCTACTCAAACAATAATACAATGCAATGAATGTTCATTGCACTTAGATGTATATACATATAAGTGCCAGTTATATTCTAAGATGCCAGTACATTTATAGGTAATATCGTACTGCGTCAGCTGTAAATAACAAATATCATTAAATTTAGTAAATGTTACGACATACGACGAGTCTTTTTTTTTCGACTTGGACTTTTGCTGTGTGGTCATACAGACCTTTACGGTGTTACCGGTAGTCACCGTAAGCTTCCAAGCGCTCAAACTAAAGTCATACACGAATGTACGAGTATATACGTGTCGAAAAACGTTCTGCGTCATAGGGGGTCCGCAGCGCTCCGATGATTATAGCACAAAGGGGTCCACGGCCGCTAGGTGCGTAGAAAAAGGGTGCATCCCAGCCCAAATTCGATTTGTATGCTTTCAGGAAACACCTAATTTTGAACAGTGGGGTACACCGAAATAGACTAAATACGACCCTGAAGTATATCCGTTTAGTACTATAGTAGATTCTCTGTAATATTTGCTGTAAGCGATTTGATAGATTACCATAAGTTGACGACGATGTCTGTAAAAATAGATAGAAAGTACCCTTATGGGTTTACTTCACTTATTTATTCACTGTAGATCCCAGTGCTAGATATTTATTCAAGTCCCAGTATATTTTGTCTAAATAATCCGACTCACGTAGAGTTCTCCCATAAAATTACAATACCAAATAGAACACACGGATGGAAGATCCAGTTTCTGCACTTTTATTTGACATGGTTTTAAAATATTTTGAAGTAAATAATTATTTGACCATTACTATGAAATAAAATTTAAAAACCAGTGGTTTTTAAATTAATAACCAGTGGTTTTTAAGTTAATAAGCTTGGGCGTATTTATAATTTAAGAATTTTCTAGCATTATATCATATTTTCTCCGCCTGCCTCATTCCACTTCATGTTGCTTTGTTCCAGTTAACACGATGTTTTTTCACTTCGTTAATGCAACGGCTTTTATAGTTTTAATATTAATTATGCGCACAAGCTTTTATTTATAGTGATATGAATATAGAAATACCGTGAAGAAATACCTACGTCAAAGATATATTTTAGTTGAAATACCTTAAAAACCCAAAATTTATAGCTCAATTTTTTTCAGTTTTAGTCAATTTTAGCAACAACTTAGTTTTTACTTTTTAGTACATTTTTATTTGTTTAATAAAAGCTTTTTATTAAAAAATATTTTTTACAAATCAGAATTTAAAGTTCACTTTGGGAAAAAAAATAATTAAAAGTTGTTATGAGTGGATATCCTAAAAGGTATAAAAGTACCTACATTAGTGAAAATGTGTACCTATACGTGTGTACCTATATGTTGAACATCCTTCTGATATATTAGCTTAAACCAGCTAAAGCCGAATCCTGTCATTTCAATTAGTTCAATTGGGTGGAAAAAAAAAAGAAATAAGTGCAGACGAAATCTCAAAACCTAGTTGCCTACTTTTGTAGTATTATTTAACTTACAAACGCCACAATCCTTACTCTGTCTCAATGTCTGGCAATGTCTGGCAATGGCAAAAAGTCTTCTCTCGGAATGGGAGGGCTTAGGCCTATGCAGTAGGACCCATCCAGGAAAAAAACAGCAATCATTATTTTGTCTACGTTTCTCGCATGCCTCAATTTTGTTGGTTTACCTTCGAACACCCATACAGAAGACTGTTGATTTCTTTCCGGCATTTAACAATATATAAATTTTTCATCTCTTTTCATAATGTCACCACAGCATTTGAACGCCCGTGATCGTACTTTATCAACGTTTTTGACACCAATGAAAACGAGTACGTTTTTGTGCTGGGATGAGTTGATGAGGAAGTCAGCGGCAACAAAGTTTTCTATCTCCTCCTCCTCATAGGTGATACGCCAGTTTTATTCAATTATTTGCCTGACAGTTGCCACATTTTCCTCAGCGAAGGCCGACATTCACGAATTTTATCGTGGAGAGAAGCACGATATGCGATCAAAACCAACTCTTTGCGGTGCTCAAATGAGGTACTTACTTTTAAAATCATAAAAAAATCATCGTACTAAAATATTTTCGCGTTAATTTCATTTTTGCTACAGACGACGAACTTCAACTTGTCATAAAAAAAAACAATTTCCAGAAATGATTTGAGTTTATTAAATTAAAAAAATATATAACATTCAAAATTCAAACAATTATTTGCGGTCAGGAGCGCAGATCTTTCAATGTGCAGTATTTTTTTTTTATTATATAGACGGACAAACAGACAAACGGGCCACCTGATGGTAAGTGGTCACCGTCGTCTATGGACACGTGCAACACCAG
>DWTT01001565.1:0-11485 GCA_018250895.1 Carterocephalus mandan | reverse complement strand
AAAATGTTATGACGTTCATTAAGCGTATACAAAATACCATGTAATGAAAAAAATAAATGAATCTGAATCTGAATCTGTATAATCAAAAGAACAGCTTTTCTGAAATTTCAGAAATTCATGAAATCGCAAATACACTATACAAATACAAAATTAACAACCATCTTAGTACTGATTGGTTTTATATATGTATAGGTATATAAAAGTTTATACATAATAGTTATCTAATGCAGTACAGTAATGCCCGCCAGTATCGGGTATCGGGTATCGGCGGGCAAATTGTACTTGTTGCGATCAGATGGGCTGTGATTTACGCCGCGCGCGCGATAGTGCGGAGACCAACTGCTCGTGTTTCCGATCAATGCGCAGGGAAAGATGTGGAGAAAGAGACCAAGAAACTTTTCATACCTTACATTATATTCTCCACAATCCATTCTTTGCCCAACTACTACTGGTCCTTACGTAATGGGAGGGGATAGGCCATTAAGCTAGTCTGCCGAACAGGCCGAGTGCGCGTTGGCAAACTACACATGCCTTTGAGAACATAGATGAAGAGCTGTCAAGTATGAAGGTCCTCGTGATGTTTTCCATCTCCGTTACAACAGCGTTTAATCGCAAATGACAGAAAATACATTGGTGCGTGCGTACACTGGGCCAGTTTGACAGACTAGCCTAGTGGCCTTACCCCTGGCCACGTACACTGTCGTGTATATTGTATTTATCAAGCCTTAAAGTATATCATCTGCTTGGCGTTAGTTACATCAACATTTCTTGAGCGTTTCCGTGCTTTGGAGGGCACGTTAAGCCCTCGTCCATGATTGACATCGCAAGATAACAATCGTTAAATCATGTGGGAGGCTTGTGGGCGGACTAAGAATATAATAATAATATCTCTATGTTATACGAAAAGTTAATACAATACCGCCCTCTACAATGTAGATAAAAAAATAAATACTGAATGGTAAAACGGATGTACGCGTCGTGTCGTATGAGTTTCGGTAGCGATTAAGATAGTTCTGGGAAGGTACGAGAGGGAGGGGAGGAAAGCAAGATGGCGGCTAGCAAAAACGCGCGCGAACTTCTGTTTTAGTAAAAGTGGTGCAGTCGTAGTTGTTAGTGCAAGTGATTAATAAAATAAGTATAAAAATTCTTAAGTTTATCTTATTTGTCAACAAACATTTAAAATTATCCTAGCCTGGGTTGCACCATCTATGTTTTCCTAAGAACAATATCTTAACAGTACTCCTGAGAGGTACTCGTATGTATGTTAAAACTTACACCTGTATAAAAAAGTCAAAAACTAATTGATATTTTATGTACTTTTCGGATAGTACATTAATGCTGTAATTATTTTTTGTAAAACTTTTAGTTTGGATTTTTCTAAATTATTATTTTCAAAAGTAGTATCTACAAAATGGTAGATTCCTCTCCACAGCTTTGTTGCTCCGACCAGTGTCCACTAAGAAAGCGTCCTCTTGGGAGCAATTCAGGCCCGCGGCGGTCACCACAACTCCTTTATCAGTCATCTGACACAACTGACCACGCGGGAGCGAGCCTCAAATTGTACTGTAAATTATATCCACCCGTCTCTAATTAACCGTTAACTGCCCCCTTTATTACATTTAGGGTTATCGCTTACAAACTTACAACCGGCCAAATGGTAGTGTCCAAGAATTTATCGTTTTGGAATCCATTTTCTAAGTAATTTCGTTTGTTATGTAATCGGATAGGTTTTGGTTGAAACGGAGATGTGTACCGGTTCATAGTTGCAATCAAATTTAGACCTAATGGTTGCTGGCTAAACTTTTCTAGTGAGGCTTCACTTAGCTCTAGTTGGTAGTAGTGAGCCATCTCCAACGTGGGACGTCTTACTAACTTACAATTATTAGCTGGACTTTTACTGACACTCAATAAAAGGATTAATTATCAGGAACAGTCCCTGTGGCGACCTATAGGTCCCCACGAACTAACTGACCACAGTAATGTTCATAGGAACAAAGTTTATCAGGATGATAATGTGCCAGCAATAACATACTTTACAATCTCACAATCCAGCCCAAGGCAGTCGTGGATAGATGTGTCGAGTGTTAATTACATCCTAGGTAACTCCATTGCTTGACAAAAGTCTCTCCTAATCGTATAATTTAGGATAGATAGATGTTTTCATGAAATATTTTTATACAACCGTGGAAACTGGCCAGCAGGCAGACGTCACGACATGAACTCTTCATTTATTAAGCGGGGCCAAATAATCCAGAGTAGTTCATTACATCCAATGCGACGCAATTTCCATGACAATGTCAGTTGACCCACAGAGACAGAGGCCTCCATGTTTTCCTCCTGCCCCTTCTAATAATTGAACAAAACACCTCGGACCAGTATTCAAATATTAGTGAGCTCGCTGAGGCGAGAGCGAGTAAATTCATGCAAATCGTCGTATTTACAAAGCGGGGAGACGTTCGCATTAAAAAAAGCTTTATAATAATAGGAAAAAAGAAATTTCTTTCCATTTCTCTCCCTTTGAGTACGTTCGGAGGTATTTTCCTCTTAATTTAATCAAATCGCGGTGCCGTGTACTTTTCTGAGTCATTTATTTTTAATTTTGCGATCGCAGGCGCCGGCCGGTGAGCCGCCCTGACTGTACAGTTTGTTTGTATCGGCCTTATTTTTAAATTAACAAACGTGACGGCCGCCCGTTTAGACAGGTCAATGCAGATCTCAATTTGGAATTTTCCGTGATATGATTTTTGTAAGAAAAACATTAATTAAGCGACAATGATTTCCCACCAAAACCTGATGTTATTCGTTATTTCTCTTTCGTTTTTTGTTTTGTTCCCTTCTTTATGTTCAACTTACAAGGAAAAGTAGAATCAATATTCACACTTCATAAAAACATAGCAATACTACTGATTACTCTTAGCTTCTGGCAGAATGTTTAAATCCAAGACATGTATCTATCTTGACTATTAGGTAGACTTTTAAATGTAGGCCATTTCATGCTAATGTATTTCACGGTTATTTTATAAAATTTATTAAATAATAATGCGTTCATAATAAAAAGTAGCTGGACTATTATTTTTTTTTCAATTGTATGGTTCTCTTCTTTTCTAATTCTCAATCGTAATGTTTTAGTTCATTCTAGATGATAAGCTAGGTACTATAGAAGTCATCGCCTCCTTCGCCATAGTTATTGCTATAAACATTTCCAATGACCTGCAATACGATCTAGTAACCACCATTAGTAAAATCATACTAAATTGTCCATCTGCCAAGTAGTTGTCAAAGCGGCCGCGTCCCTGAGGTGATGCCAGCCTCCCGCCGCGATAAGCCATATCGCTCCATAAAGCCCCATTACCGCTCCAAGGGGACTGAGTACTTGTTAATTGTCCTTAACGACTGCCTCTACACGTATCTATATTGAACCTGGAGTTTAGACAATCGTATAGAGCTATAATGTCCAGTTATTTTTCATTAATTTTTATATCGTTTCCAATAATCTAGCACCATGGTAGAATAATATATTTCCAAGTAAATTCACACTCAAGATCTTCTGTTCACGCAGTCCTTCAGGTGCGGTGTGATGGCGCCGCGTCGCTTCAGCCATTACCGCGCAGGGCCTAAACACTAGTTAATTGCCTTAACGACTGGCCCATTGAAGTATGTGTATCTAACTTACCTAATCCCAAGTGCGGCATTTGTGAATCAAATACTCATTTCTGCAGCATATCGGTAGGGTCCGTTTGAGAGTCATTACCGATGGGGAACCAATTATTTTGTGTCGTAGTAAATTGTACCCCGAACTTACTTAGTAATCAGGAAAAGCTGCAAATCCTTGTACTTCAGAAACCTAAATATCACTGTACTTAAATTATGTGCAAGTAGACAGCTTGCACTGACTCGAAGTATTCAAGGGTGATACATATGATCAAAGTCAAAGTTATTTATTTACAGGATAAGGTACAGTAGGTATTTATAAGCAGGTTATTTTAATCCTCTTATCCTAACCCATAGGGCATGCAAACTTTAAAATAATAGTATTATATTAGGTAGATAAATATTATTTCAGTGGATCTGACACTGAAATATGGTAAATCTTTCCTTGTAATGAATAGAATCAATGACAATCCGTCAATTGAAATAGTATTTTCTGATCAAGTTTATCACGAAAAGCACCGGTGCCTTGTATTGTAATCCATCAAGCAAAGCTAATTGGTGATTCGAGAGGCGGGCGCTAACCGGATCATAACATCGCAATCGATACTACCTCTTAGCGATAAGTCTAGATTGTATGCAATAAAATACACGGGAAGATATTGCAACAGAGATTATTAGATGGCGTTCGATACTACACGCGCAACCTTTTTAAAATAATATCAAGAAAACAAATCTAACGTATTCACTTACCTAAGAGCTGTGTCTGTCACAGGGCTTTATCTGTTGAGGATATAGGTACACCTGAAATATGACCGCAATAAACGGGCTACGGAATCCTACTTGTGCAAGACCGACTCATACCTGACCGGTTCTAAGTACAACATCAGAGAAACATTTTAAAATAGCCCATTAAATTATTTTAATATCTTTTGCAGCAATGATAGAGTCTGCATTTAAGAAAAAAGACTTCTACTAGACTACTACTAGTAGTGTTCTTCTTCTTCGTCACCGACAGCCACGCTCCGACATAGCGCCCGTGCGTTTCCAACAAAACTTACCCTGTGAGTACTTAACGTAGTTAGTTCGGACTGTACCGGATCCGTGATCGAGTTATGGCACTGGATCGGAGGAAACCGAGACAAACGAACCGAGCACGCATGTCGGCTCCTACTTAGGCGCGTTTGGGAACTGTCTTAATTATTCAGCGTATGCATGTTTAACTTGCGGCTCTTACGCTGCTCGTACTAACGAAATGAGCATTGGCAAACTAACGTTTTCATCGCGAAAGGCCTCGTTCGCTTGTGCTTTCTTTGAAACAGCGACACAAGTCATGGCTTGTGCGACAACGAATGCTACCATGACGCAATGGTATGTCGTACGTGAGGCTCGATATCAAACCCTTTTTATGGATTAATGGCAAACGGGCATGCAGCACCACCAGCCGCTGCCGCTCATGACAACATGGACAGCAAAGACAACGGTCACAATAAAACAGTAGGCTGTTAAAGTTAAAAAAGTAATTGAAGTGTACTTAATTATTTAATTTATTACACAGTTTATGGTTTCCCTGATGTAATTATTTGGGATCCTTATAACTTAATAACAATATTAATGTAGATCTGCATTTAGATCTTGGCTATGACCTCGACTAAGAAATATCTGTGCTCAGTATCCCTATGTATACATAGTCAATGAAGGGTTATGACCTGAAATCGATATGCGAATGCTTACGTGACGTGCCCTATTTCACGGGTAATAATTACCCGAGTACACACATAATCAGTGCGCGGTGCCAGAGTTATGTAACGGTTAGTGTCGCCGTGCTAATGAGCTGTTGGCGGTTGTCACGCTTGGTGGTAATGACGGCCACGTGTGCTTAGTAGGGGTCGCCGCGAGGGTCACTGGCCGTCGGTCCATCCGAGATCTAGGTTACTTGCTACCGATATGCTCTGATAGGTACGACTTGGCCCAGATAACCCTATAGTTGCATTACACGGCACAAGTATACTCAATACGGAGGAAGGCTGGAGTTCACTCCAAGGTTTATTGCTTGAGAGTGTCAATCGGACAGACGGAAGTTTTTAGAAAGACCGAGGAACTTCTGTGGAACGACTGAACAGTAGTCCAGCCGGTACTAATAATAAAACAGAACTTGTGTTAACAATTGATTCGTGCAGGCGTATGGAGGGCATTTTCTTAAAATCTTGTTGTACACAATCTTGCTTAAGCTCTAAAATAATTCAGTGCGGTAAGTTTCTTGAAAATCACGAAGAATTCAAAGTCTTATATTCGAATAAAAGGAAAGATGGCTCTCGTGATCAAAAAGGAAAAGGATTGTAGTGGGAAGCAAAACAACGAATGCACTCCGCCGCAATGCGATCGCAGCGAACAAAGATAATGATGTTTTGAATGGTACTCAACTCATTACGTGCCGATATCTTTACTCAGGAAACCTTCTCCAGCATGCAGACCTTCTCAAACTAAGTAACGATTGAAACACAGTGAAATTTAAGCTCTAACTCAGTGGATTAAAATGCAAATTGCTTGCAAGTGGATCCACGATGACGCTAAATACTTAATGAGCGAATGCCGAGCTCCTTACGAGAGAACGTCTGAAGTCCGTTCTTGACGGAACCCTGAAGTCTAAGGCCGAGTGATAAGGTCGATAGTCGGATGTGGGAGATCGCATTCTCGAGTACTACTAATACAGTGCGGTGGAGGGATTGTACAAGCGTAATTAGTCATTAGCGACATTGTAGTGGGCAGGAAGAGGCTGCGATTGATCGGACGTGGAAAGTGGCTTGGGGCTGATTGGTTTATTGGATTTTCAAATTATCGAATATATGTCTGTTTACAATGGACTATTACTTACAATTTAAGTTATTATTATTCAGAGTTTTTAGGAGTTTCCCTACATTACTCGTGAGAATATCTTGACAACTTCAGTAGGTAGCGCAACCAATGTTTTGCAACCGTGCCTGTGGCAGACTGTAACGGAACATTTTGACTATCGAAACCTATAACATTTCTTTTTTATTTTTTATTTCAATTCGTTTTAAAAATACTAAAATTGCTTATATTACGGTTTTTTTTCGTCACGTTCCTTAATTTATATAAACACTTCCAATACCTCTATGCTATGTTAAGTGATATCACCGAGTAACAAGATAAGTTTGATATGCACCAAATGTTAGAATTTAGAAATTTATACACAGATTTAGACTATACTAAGACTTTTTATCATTCGTTGAGCATGTAGGTACCATAATATAGCAAAATAAAAATTTATTTTCAATTTCATGCGACACTCGTATGTAGCTAGCCCACAAACTCCAATCGTCTCCAACCTCGTTCCTCTACTTTTTACGTAAAGCCCTACTTTGAACATCATTTATGTAATGTAAATCATGGTGGAGCTATAAAAGTGAAACCTAGAAACATGAAAGCTCTACGTCATCATCTTGATTACATCCGACTGAAGGAATACATACTTCTTCTTCTATCATATTGAAATTATAAATTGAATTTAATTGAGGGTACTTAAATTTTAGTGGAAAAATCGCCATCTGTTTTCTGATGGATATAAAGCAAGTTTTTACTGGCCATAATAATTCGGACGTGTCGTGTTCTTTCCCGATACATACACATTAAAATACCGACGAAGTCATTATTAAGCGGATACGAGCCCAGAGTTTTTTCTTTTGAAGACATTATGCGTTAATAAATTTGATTGCTTTAAAATTGTATTACAAATCTTACGATAGAAATGTATGGCCAGCGATGACAATAAGATCTAGTTGTAATTATTACAAGAAAGCATGATGGAAGCGAATTCTAACATCATGTTAACTTTATACTACGAATGGATGATTCAGACATAATGACAGGTCTGAATCTCTTATAGGAAGTTATTTATAAGAATAATTTTTTTGGAATCATTTAATATAATATCATACACACCTCACAAGACAAATCGCAGTGAATAGATTCATACAATATGCCGCATAAATGTACATAATTTAAAAAAAATGTCCTTATAACACTTTGTACCAAATCTATGGTCGTTTCAAACTTACAGAGCAAATTGCACAAAGTCACTCCACACTCCAAATTGATGACACGCTCGTCCCATATCCTTAAACATCGTCTATAAATTGATTCCCTTTGATGGGCACTACAGTGTCGCCGAGCAAACACCTCAGAGAAGTAGTAACAAGAGCCGTTGGCTTTACGAGCTCCACGGTTATTAACCGGTGCCCTAACGACACTTGGCTGTTCACCCGGCCCGCGGCGCCCGGTACTCCCTAACCTCTGTTTTGATTGTTAATCTACGGATCAGACTTACCGGACTATCTCTAACTATGATTTGTCCGACACTTACGTAAATTATTCAATATTACGTGCGCTTTTACCGATGTCTTACACTGTGAGGTACATTGTTTATATGCTTTTAAGATGGATAAGCATTTGGCAATAGGCACGTTTGCTCAAAAAAGCCTATTCACAAAAGTCGTATTCACGAAAGTCAATTTTTAATTTTCATTAAAACCAAAAAGAAGACCCACTGTTAAGAATGAAAATTAAATGGTATTATTGTTCATCACGTTCAGCCGATGCAGCGTGGTTGCATGGTTGGTGGTTAATATAATTTCCATTCGTTTCCACGGATTGTAAAATTAGTGCCCGGTGTACCTATGTGTAGGTATAGGGTACCCTTCTATTACATACATGCGACTTATGACTCGACTGGTGACAAGCGGGAGTACTGCACACCTCTACCTGCCCCTTTGGATATGACGTGTCTCATCATGTGCAGCCGTAATGCTTTTACAGGGTCTCAGAAAGAGAGCAGCGAAGCAGCATCATTATTTCACTGCTTCTCGAAGAAAATTATTTTTCTTGCAGCTGAATTACGCCTTTCAGTGTGTATGCCAACGATACCTGTATAAACCTACTTGTAGGTAACTATGGGTATAGGCACGTCGCTAAGCTCCAGGAAAAACTATTGTGAAAACACGAGATACTCGTATATCAATATGCCGCGTCACGTCCGAGGTTTTTTAGCAGCCCCTGTCCGGGCCGTAAACACAGGCACATAATTCCGTGGCAGGATAAGCCGTATTGATAACTATCGCCCGTCCGTCCGTTTGTCACAGTTTCCGCGCGGCGGGGGGCTGCGGGGGGCTGCTGGGGGCGGAGGGGAAAGGGGCAAGCATGTTTTATCGCGGAACTCGGGTTTTGTAGTCGTGGTCAGTTCGGCGTCGTGATGGAAACTGAATATCGGTACATAATACAGTAGCTAGCCTTAGAAAATAAAAAATTGGGCTTGGTTGACTGGTTAATAATTATAAACTTTACTTTTTATTTTTAAGTAAAATAAAATAATCGAGATGAGATGAGCTAAATAAAAAGCGAGTGCAATAAATAAAAGACAGCGAAGAAGAGACTTTACTAATACTTTTAGTTATCAAATATTTTTTTATATGGTCAAGGCATCGAGACATACAGCCAAATATGTCATGCGTAGAGCGAGGATCTGGGAATGTATTTTCATATTTCATCAATAATTAAGTCCGAACTTTGTATAAGGTCTAAGGTTGTATAAAGAGATTGTAATAAATAAATTTACTAGTCTAGAACCAGAAGGTTTTGTTTTGTGTTGACATTGTAAACATTTTCTGGTTGAAAATTCTCAATGGCATTTGTTGACTGCCAGGGTACATCATAGTTCGCCATATTGTACCTGAATCAATCTATATCGATCTCTTGTCGGTAAGATACCTAATATTTGCTGTTTTCTGTTTACAGGTTATCCCTTCGATCACGGAAGAAAAAAGGTAGGTGCCTAATCCTTATAAAGGGACGTTACTGTCCGCCCATACCTACTTTAATGAACGTTCTGTTTTCTTAATTTTCAATGAAAGACAAATCCGAATTTTCCGTATTATGGCTAAACTACCAATATATTTCATAGCACATGTACGTAAACTATCTTTAACTGTAATGTAGACACAGTCCCCACAAGGTGTACCGTAGATTGCGAAGTAATTCCAACTATCAGTACACGTACACTCGTACAGCCGCCGTAAGCAACAGAACTTGAAGTCTCGGGCGAGCCGTTCCGTTTCTTAGCGCTAACTCAATTACTGGCGACAGGTCCGCCCCGCGATAAATGCGTTTTGGGGACGCGGCCCGAGCCACACGCGGATGCGGATTCATGACCTCAGTTCTGAAATCGCTCGCCACTCATGGAGCGCTGAATTACTATGAGTAATATTCATTCGTCTTATAAGTCTTCTACTCTTATGTCGCAGTGGCTGACTCAATCAGACCTTCTTCCAAATAGGGCACTTCTTCAACTTAGTGTCTTTCCATTACTGTCGACACCTCTGGTCGATACCTCTGACACGTTTCGTCGGCCGTAGTTTATAAAATATAAGGGTTATTATTATAATGGGGTTTTAATACCGCCGCGCTCATTGATTGCCCTATATATCCAATTTAAAACTCACCCACACGCTCCTATACTATGGAAATAGCCAGAGATAGAAAGTCACTCGAGTATTTCCTTACGTGACGATGTCATGCAGGAACTTTATTTAATAAGTATACTGCCGCTCGTACCTTAGGCCGCGGGCGCACGGGCGCACGGGCGCACGGGGTGTGCGGTTAGCATAACTCATACCCTCGCACCTCACTCGGTCTAGTTGCAAACTTTGATATATTACCTTGTTCCATCCACCTGAAACGCCTGATTGTAACAAGTTTCCCGGAAACGGCACGTCTGCGCCCGCCCTAATTTATATCTTAAGGGTCAAACATAGTTGTGAGCTGTTTATATTTATTAGTGTTGATAGCTCTGACGTCGACTTTGCTATTAATACGGCAGCGATGTGAACAACCGTCACTTTCAATTTGAGACTCCGCTCAATTTCCGCTCTTCATTTTACTCTGTGATGAATGAACGTTTGCTCGAAGAATTTTTGTTTATAGGAAGTTTCCTGCACCTTACAATGACTAGAAATGTATTAATTGTACGTGTTTCTTTTTATGATTTATAAAAACACGCCCCAACAACAAAATATACAGTTTTCCTACATTTGTTTCTAAAATTAATTTACTACATTTGTTTTTAGAACTAAATATTTTTAACTTTATATTTTGTCAGCCAACCGACTGATGTTACAGCGACATCTTAAGGCACACTCACACATCCACAGCAATCTCCAGTTTTATAAGCAATCATTCGAGCCTTAATATTCAATTAGTTCTAATTGAGATGAGGAGTGACGCGGGAATAGATTAACGGCTACACATAATTCATTACCGTAATGGACGGCGTTATGGTCGACAGTAACTTTTTTAACGCGAGTGTGTAACCGCCTTAATGGGCAGAGGACGATTATTGGAGATTTATATCGGTTCCTGTTTTATGAGACGTTGGGATTCTGAGTGATTAGATAGCCGTCTTAATGGGCGCGGACTAAGCAAATACTAGCACAATACTTAAAGCACTAAGTGTACTAGTAACTGTTTAAAGATAGGCGTGGTAGCGATTGTGTGCTACGTGACAGCGTGGTCTACCGGCGTCAAAAGGTTCATTATACCCTTTACTCTGATTCTGACTAGTTTTACTTTGTAAAGTGTGTTTATTTGCTCCCTTGGCACGACATATCTAATACAACAGGTGCATGACTAGTACTATGCATTCCTAATTCCTATGCTCTTGACAATCATTGAAAATAACAATAGAATAGAATAGAAATAACTTTATTTCACATTACAATAAGCAATAAGAGTACAAACACATAACAATAAGCTATAAAATTATACA
>DWTT01001564.1:0-11487 GCA_018250895.1 Carterocephalus mandan | reverse complement strand
ATAATGCAGAATATTATTATTTGTTGACTGTGAACTGGCCTTTATCTAAGCAGCTTTAAGTATTACCTTTTTTTTTTCTCGAGGGGGAAATCTTCGAAAGATCCCCGACCACTTTGGGGGAAGAAGCCGGGGTATGTGGGATTTCTACTCACTAAAACCCCCTCGGTAGCCTTCTAGCACATGTATAGAGGCTCCGGGATCTCCTACGGAACGCACCGGTGGAACGTACAGCTACGTTAAGAGTTAAGAGGTTTTTGTTAGAGTTCCGGTCTGTACCTGATGGACATACAAATATATAACATTTACTTCGTTAGCAAGAACAGCTTTATTTACATATTTTTTATTATTTACTAGCTGTTACCGCGATCTTCTTTATGCCTTAATACTTTTTCAGCGTGAATTAGGATTTTTAAAGTTATTTGTACCAAATTGTACCAAAATTACATGAAAATCGTGTCAGCGGATTAACACGTAAACAACTAACGCATCGCACGAAAAGCATCTTCTATCCCTAGTGAACTTATTTCCGGGATTCTTACTACCCTTTGTCCATTTTTATGTCCCATTTAATTCTATATCAAATTTAAACAACAAACATATAAGTTCCCTAGGGAACATATTTCCCGGATAGTTGTTAATAGTAATTCTTCCGATGTTTTAAGTACAACAAGCAGTTGTACTATTCGGAGCGTCATCATATCGGAATCATAAATCGAGGTATTATCTAAAAAGCCGTCCCATACTTGTAAAATATGACGTGAGAAAAAGCGAATTTTGTTTATTTTTTTTTCTTTTACTTTTCAGATGTTTTAATTGCTGTTCTACTATTCGGAACGCAGACGATTCTATCAAATCTAAGATCATAAAAATCCGTCCAGCCGTTCTTCATTTATAAGTATCGTAACGAACACGACATTGTTTTGTAGATATTTGTAAAAATAGTTATAAGATGTTATTTATAACATTATGAGGAAGAACAAATTTTGAGTTATGTTTTTAACAAAACTATCAAGGCTATTCTGCTCTAAAATGTTAGTACCTAAGAGTTGTCGGAGCCAGTCTAATCATTTACATCCATGCCTGTTTGTTGTGTCTATTTAGTTACAACATATGTGAACCATCAGATAAACATGGATGCACTTTATCAGTCACCACGTGTTATAGCTGACGCTATCGCATAGCATCCCATTGTTGACAGAGAATCTCGGCACATTATTTTTAACTCAACACTAAAACATCCCGTCGTTTCAACGGGGCATCCCTCAGGGAGTCAATTTAGGACTGGTGCGATAAGGACGCAACGCACGGTTTTAGAATATATTGTATTTTATTTATTTCATAGTACATGTGAAGATGTCAATTAGAGATAATTACAATAGTAATTAGTATCATAACAATGGTTAGGTTTTTGCGTTCGGCTTAAATAACGCCTTGCGCCACCAGACGTATGGCATAAGAGCCTTTCTTTTGCTAGTTCCTGGCAAAAAAAAAACCACTTCCACCGCCGTTTCCTACGTAACCGCTATCTGACAGCAGTCGATGTAACTTCCAGCTCGGGCAGGATCTGCCATACGGCGCACCGCACGGTGTGCAGTCACCAACTGCTAACAATTTGTATCCTTTGATGATTCACGGGAAGCGTACGGCTGATAATTTTGTGCTTACAAACTGAAATAAACTACATCATCGCTTTCCTGTACGGGATCGGCACGTACATTATACAGGGCAGGGAAAATGAACATGAAATTAAATACGGCGTATTAATACGTGAACCTTATTTATTCTGTCTGACCATATGATTTTCCCTGAGAACGTTTGTTGACGATGGAAGAATATTAAACGAACAATTTTTAGGAAAAATATTACATATTATTAGAACTGTTTCTGATACACATAACTGGTCCTGTGACCTGTTATATGTATCCAATTAGTGAATAATTGATCTATTTATTTCTAGTAAATAGATCAAGACAAGATTTTATTTTAAACAGCGTTGCCTTTACATTTACCCTATCAATTAATATCAAAATCAAAACACTCAAAAGTAACAACAATAAATACCATGGATATTCACACACGGCCCTCAAATTAGGCGAGAACCTGTACTAACTATGGGTGCCAGACATAGATATTTTTAAATACACTTAAATAGATAATATTGTCATCCAGACACAGAACAAACAAGTGTTCGTCACACGAATATTTGTCCTGGGTGGGATTCGAACCCACGACCCCTGACGGTCACTACCGATTGCGCCAACGGGCCCGTCAATGGTATCAATCAATGACAGTGTTTCAAAACAGTGGCATGAATTTGTCAATGTTTGCCATACACTAATCTTTATTATACCATTGGATCGGAAATGAAACCTATACGGTTGGCTGACCTCAAACAGACGAATGATTTTGTTATGACGACAATTTGACATGTTTCCGCTCCGCTTACATACGACCACTGTATTTTTTATTTATCTAGGAGGTAACGTGTCCTATATTCAGATAAGCAATATAGGATATCATAACGCATATAACATAGAAAAGTAATGCATGGACCGGATTCGAACCTCTCAAGTGAGGGGCCGAACTTAATTTTACTAACACGCAAAATCAATAGCATTTTTGAGATACCTAAAACTTTAGTAGTTAATACTTATATTTGCAAGTAGGTACTTTAGATTAACTTGTTAAACGGGCAAGGTCTATCCATTGAGGATGTTGTTTTATCGTCGCTCGATAAAATCATTGACTAAAATAATAAATTATTATTAGATAAACTCGCTATAACTATGTGTTCTCCATTCACAACATCGAAGGACGTCGAAGATAACAGATATCAATGTAGATACGGTATCGTTTTGTCTTCGATCGATACTAAACACATTTTATGAATCAATATTTTTTCATTGAGTGAGTTATGTACGGATTTATATCCGTACATAACTCACGTAGACATTGCAGTGCAATAAGAAATTTTAGAGGACTGCCGCATGATGGCAATAATCAGGATCAGATCATCAATCATCAATCATTACTACTTTATCATATTACTTAATGCTGCTTTATGTTGCTCGATATCCTTACTAAACTAATAAGTATTTTGTGCTTATTTATAAATGGGAAAGTGTGTTTGTCGTTTGTTCGTTTGTCCTTCTTCTCCGCCTCAGCGGAATTTTGTATAGATGTAGTGTAGGGCCTGGAGAGTGACATGGGCTACATTTTATCAAGGAAAATTGCACTCATTCCATGGAAATGGAAAAAAACCTATAATAATCATTCGATTTTTTATCGTTTGTTGATTCGTCCTTCTCCTCTTCAACGGTATGGTGAAACAAAGTTATTTTTTGCATAGATATATTACACGGCTATAAGAGTGACGTGACATATGATACTTTTTATTGCATAAAATTGTACGGTTCCCGAGAAATGGACAAAACACTGAAATAATCGTTCGATTTTTAATCGATAATTAACTATGTATCGATTTCAAATCAATTAATGACTATCTCGGATTATGATCGGCCGGACTGCGGGTCAAGCTACATTTGGATTAGTTAGTGGTAATTTTTTGTTTTACTTGACGTTGATAAAGGCTATACTTATTATATTTGAAAATATTCCTGGAGGCAATCATAAATTGTAGCAAGAATGTACGAGTACATATTATTGAAATAATACCTGTCCAAGAGTACTACCCTGAGCTGATCCGTGCAGATTTTCCCTTTTTTGTACAACTTCTTGGGACGCATACGTCTTGCAATGCAAGCAACCATAACTAAAGGTAAAGATGCAATCACAAAAGGTTCCTTGCTGATAATTAAAGCGATAGCCTTACAGAGGTATGAATATGAGCTTGACACAAGAATGCCGTTTTCAAGACGACACTAATGGAAGTGCTGTAACTGATACCGATCGCTAGCTAAGAAATAATATGCTACGTTTACTTTTTTCAGGCTATAACTGACCCGGATAACATAAGCACCTTAATGGAAGCTATTGATGGCAATATTCTTCATTGTTCGGTGTGACTAAGTTCAATAAAATCAATCCAGTTAAGAATAACTCCCACGTGGAACCAGGGCGAATAATAGAGCTATGTATAACCGAGAAAAAACTTAATCTTAGATGCAGATAGATACGTTAAGAACCCCTAAACGGTATGCAGGTCACTTATGCCTCATCATAGTGTTATTTTTTAGTTCGACTTTCTTCCCCTTATCAATCATTCCTCAGCTCTAACAAGAAAAACACTAACTACCTATTTGATTCTGCTACGATGTTTGGCGTAAAGAGCTTGTTTTTGTGGCTTTCAGTCATGTAAGATATTCTAAGGGTTTATTGAGAAAGGAAATAAAAGCAACAAATCATATTTTTGACCTTTACAGTGAAAATCAACTTCAATAGATTTTCGAAAAAAATGTGCCGATACTATGAATAACGAAACGAAAAATTTTATTTACTAAGATTTTGCTACCATTTACAAACAGCTTTCTGGGAACAGATTTTTTGTAACAGCTTGTTATTTAACAAGAATAATAATTCGCCACCACCGACTTATTGAATCCTGGGTATGAGTAAGTTTTAATTTGTTTTATTTATTAATGAAAGAATCCAAATAATTAGAATTGAATTAAAAAAATAACTGTTTTGCCACATTACATACTGAATTTGAAAGTAGACAAATATTTAGTAGTTACTAGCTGATGCCCGGGACTTTATCTGCGAAATAATGTAGCTTTCTGTTAGTGAAAGAATTTACAGAATCGGTCCAGTAGCTCCTCTTTACTTACAAACATGACCTCTTTCTAATATTAGTATAGTATAGATAGTAAAAAAAAATAGATACATAGGAAAATATCAGCAAAATAAAACCAATCATGAGTACTCGTAATATACTAATGTTTATTGTACAATATAATATTACTTTAAAATAATAATTATATACATAGGATTACAGTATAAATATGAACCTGACAAAAAGAGTATGTACTCAGCATTAGCCGTAGCGTTTTGGTCCAACTGACCCATCCATCCATCAACCTTTCAAGGTCCACTGTAGGACATAGGCCTCCCTCACTCCTCCTGATCCTGTGCCCACTGGGCAATAAGACAAGATTTTAAGAAAAACCTTCTAGTACATTACAGTAGGCTACTTGGGTAGCGTGGGGTGATAGTCATTAAAATTGGCCTCACTTGATTCAGTCCATTCTATTGTACCAGAATGTCAGCCCAATGGCATGCTAAATTATGTTGTATGTTATGTTGTATTGTATTTTATCTATATAAGTATGTATTTAAAAATATATATGTACGTATATTAGTCTCTGCCCCCTGTGGTACAGGCTCTGTCTAGTTTGGGGTCAGATTGCCATGTGTGAAGATGTCCATGATATTTAGTTATTATTTATTATTATAGTTTTCAAAGGCACAATTAATTCTTAATCCTGCCAATCTGCACATGATTAACCTTTCTCATACCAAGAGACCTGTTTCAAACAGTGGGAAATAGATAGGTTGTAGTGGTGGTGGTAATGGTGATACATATGGGGACTTAGTGAGGTGAGGAGGAAACCAAGGAAGAAAAATATAGATGCAGTAGGTACTTCATTCTTCAATAATGTTCAATTTGATTGCACCATGATGCTCCAACGCAAATCAGTGGAGGGGTTAGAGGCAAACCTAGTGTCAAAAGTTTCAACCACCTCGAAAGACTTCAACAAGGCTTACACCATCCACAAACTGGCTGTGACCGTCGTTGCTTAACTTAGTTGGTCAAGTACAAAAAAGCCATTGAGCTATGGAATAATATTGACATATAATGGCATTTTATGATTCAAATATTCTTGAATGTTGTAATTAGGTTAAAATAATTTCTGATGTGATATTGAGATACCTATATATTTGTCATTTATCTATAGGATATTTAGTCATGACAATACAACATGCATACAAGCACTCCACTATTGTCCCATATCCATACAGGGAATGCATTGAATTGTGACGTTTATTGAACAATGACACTACCTATTTGTCTGAACTGTATAGTATAGACTCCCACACTCAATGGTTGATTAGGAAATGTAACTATTGATAAATTCACATCAGTAACTCTTTTTCTTCAACCAACTGTTAGGGATTTGGGAGGATAACAATCATATTTATTTTGAATTTCAGTCTAATTCTTGCTTGGGTATTGACTGGGAGCACAACAAAATTATATAGGTATCAAGGTACCAGTTCTGCCCTTAAAATAATAGTTTGAAAGTGGGGATTAGTAACAAAATTTTACAAAAGTCAGTAATTTATTGTATCAGTTTCTCATTTGTTAAGATGATTAACTAGTTAAGTTATGCCAACTAACCTGTTTCCGAAGTTGGCTCTCCAGAATTCTGCGGCGTCACTCTTCGTGATGCGAAACTGATCACCGGCGAAGGTCCCGTTAGGGAACATAGCCTTCAACTCGCTCAGCATGTGGCTGAACACTAAACTCAGCTTCGTCAAATTACGCCGATAGTGGGAGTTCTCGTCAAACATTTTCTCTTTACCTTCCTTGAACAACTTGATCGCTTGCTTACATTTTCGTATCAAATTGATTATGAACATATTGAAATGTTCGTTATTATTCAACTCCTGCATGTTATCCTCGTACTTGGAGTAAATAACACGCAGCCGCTGGTATGTGTCGGGCAAAATATCTAGAATGAACGGCGGACTGTTCTTGAGGTTCATTTTGTGATGTTGACACAGCTTTACCACTTTATCCATCAGCTTCCATGTCTTGTCTAGAGTCCTCTTATCAGTCGCCAGCTTCGTCGGGCACACAGCGTCCGAAAAAGCACCATGTAACTTCGAAAATATCGAAGATATATTTTTCTGTTGTGATTTGTGTCGAGAGGCGGCCATTTTGAACGGTCCAATGACATACAAATGAAAATAACTATTTTTAACTACTCACTCAACTCAAAGCACTTTCATCACTTAATAATTAGGTAGTCTAGCGCGTGTTTTCTCATCATCACATGAATGGGCCACATTTACGACGCGATTTTACACACCAAGCGACAAGCGCTCGCTCACTGACACATCTTCGACGCGTATGAATGAAAGAATGACAGTATTCTATGAATGACATTAATTAGTTTGACAATTTCTGACCTGACAGAGTGATAGCAGAAAAAGAGAAGATTGGTTCTCTGTATTTTGCATGCGTTTTGATTTAATAATACACATTCTACTTAATTAGGAATTATCTCATAAACTGTAAACAGATTATATTAGAGATAGATACAATTAAATCTATCGTATACAATAGTCCTATAAAGTGGCTATGGAAAACTGCTGGCTGGATTCAGGAGGCATAGGATCGGTAGGTGTATCGTCAATTGCAGGGAGTTCTATGTCCAGCTGTGGACCTCAAAAGTATGATGGATGGACGGATAGTGGCTGCATTTCAAAGGCTTTCTCTCCTAATAAAATTTCGCCGAAGGAAAAGCTCATCCATTTTCTTTGGCTATTTACTCTGTGATACAGATATTTGGAAGTGTATATTATAGTACAACAAACAATATTTTACGGTATGTGCACCATTTAATTTTAACAAGAATACAATAAAAAACAAAAAAGTAAGGAAGATAACATTTTGTATATTGGCAACATTACACCATAGACATGACTTTAGTAAAAACCACAGTGAAAAGTAGTATCCGTTTGAAAAATAAACTCTGCCTGCAATTTTTACACAAAAAAAATGTTGAGAACAAATATTTGTTTCTTTTTACTTAATTTAATTATAAAACTTTGTGTGTATGAACGTCATTCGGTATTTATTTCAAAGAAGAAAGTTGCCTGCTTTGTTAGAAAAGCGCCATCTATTAGTTGTATCTTTTAACAAATGGAAACGTGAAGTTCTACATTACAAACGTTCTTTGCGGCGGCAGCGGCGGCGGCGTGGCGAATCATGAGAGTCATGAGAGAGGAGAGCTTTCAAGTTATGTTGGAAAGATGGCGCTATACTTTAAAAGTGGAACAGCCTATGGAACAGCAATATACCACAGAGAAATGATAAGTATAATTTATCTTACTTAAAACTGTGATTATACCAATTTTTTTCTTGCATTTCATGAATATTTTGTAATAAAAATTAACCCAGCACGCATTATATTGCATTTTCGTGACAAAGTATTAAATAAATTGTTGATTATATTTATTTTTCGTCTTCATCGGTGACATCTTCCACGGCCGCTTCTGTAGTAGTGGTCGTGGTTTTCTTGTGCTTATGCCTCCTGCTGTGTCTTTTTCCTTTTTTACTGCTGCTGAAAGCAAAAATTCGCTGTTGGAATTTAACTGACGAGATCTTCATTTAATTTTTCCATTAAGACCCTCTCACTGTTGGGAATGGGTCCTGTCCTGTCCTCTTGGAATTGGAGGGGTTAGGGTTAAGACATATTACACCACGCTGGCCAAGTGCGGATTGGCAGGCTGCATTCGAGATCATTTTGGAGAACTGACACTACTGACAGTCATTCAGTTTTCCATAATTGGTCAAATTTAAAAAAAAAAGTCTATTCGCCTGCCACCATTAAAATATTAGAAGTTATATATTAGTCACTTTACACACACACACCATTTTACATTAAAAGGAACCCCGCGAAAGTAGTTTCCGTTGTTACCTCTGACAGAGTGCGGTAATATTAATATGTTGCTGACCACGTAACTTTGTAAAGTATTAGGTAAGTAAGTAGGCCTAATAATTTTTTAGCGCGACTGTTTATTAGGCTGAACGCACATGCTACTATGCAACCAATATAAATAGGTATGTGTTACCAGCAGCAGCAATCTATTTAGGTAGAGCTCTTTATACTATGGTTCTGTTTTCTATTCTATACAATACCTAGGTATTTTAGAGTACTTGAACTAAACAGATTGCCGGTAACATAACACACAGATGCGTGCACTTAAAGGATGGAATTGATCTTTAATAAATGCCGCTGGGATTTGAAAACGAAACATCTCGACTGTGAGGCCGTATTCTTGACTACTGGGCTACCACCAGGCTACCACCAGCATCGATAGTAGGCAATTACTATGACTTACTATATAAAAAAACGAAAATAATTCTAGATAGTTAATTCAAATGAAGGTACACAACAACATATTACTAAAGGAAGACAAGGTAGTTAGTACTAATAAATAAACAAAAAACATACAGATTAATAAAAGTTTAATAAATTAGTTTGTTAGTGACGAACTAACTAGAGCATAATTAATTAAGGCGAAACATTACTTGTCAAATTCGTTGCAAGGATTAACTTCGTATGCGTTGAACTTCAGAATGGATCCTTTGACTCCAATCAGGACATTATCAGCCGAGTCCATTACAAAAGTGTTAACTCCAGATACATTGAAATTACCGAAATGCCTTGCACTTGCATTATCAACATCAATAACGTATAAATTGCTGTTTTCATCCATAGCGAATACTTCGTCCGACCTACTGACGAAAACGCCCGTCATCCGATCACTCGGCAATCCTTTGATTTTGATTGGAATGCTCTGTCCGTTCTTCAGTACGTAAGACGTTTTGGTTGCAACGAAAAATATGTTGTTTCGCGTATCAATCGTCAGTCCATGCCCATTTGGAATGGCCGAGAATGTTTCCTGTTTCTGGCCATCGTTGGTTATCTTGTGCACTCTGTTTTGTGGCCATGTTGCTATGTACATCGTTGTACCATCACTGCTTACTGCAATGTACATGACGTCTTCGCCCAAAGCGGTGTACAGTTCTATAGATCCGTCATCTTTATACTTGTATACGCCGTTATCAGTGGCCAAATATACTATGTCGTTGAGGTTATCGACTGTAGTTGATTGACCTAAGCCGGCGACTTTAATGGTCTCAGACTCTCCGCTGGGTCGGAGTATTTGTAAGCTCATTTTCATTTCTTCGCTGATCAGGGTGTAGAAGATGTTCCCGGTCTTCCAGTTGATGCTCATATCGGCCGCAATGCCACTGATATTGTGCTGCTCGTCCAGGGAATAGAAGTGGTTGTTGAAGTTAAGCAGCGTTTCGCAGAATTGTTTCTTGTATTTCTGTTTTATTAAACTCTCTCGGGTCATAACTGGGCTTCCGATTGCGGTTGTTATTAGAGATAGAGTAATTAATTTAAGCAATATGATGGTTGTTGAGAGGTTATCCATCTGAAACAAAATTAGAGACTTGTTCAATGTCAGTCACAGTTGTCATGGGTGGCCGCGGATGGGTGGTGCTGCATGCTTGTTTGTATTTAAAAAAAATACTGTCTATTTACAGGTCAAGGAATATAACCAAATAGCCAAAATTGTACCCCTAATATGGAATTTTGTCATGTGTTACCGCAATACAGTTTAGTTCCATATTTGGTTACTTTATTAAAACTTGAAAATGGAAATGTAACCTATTCTATGGGATAATATTTATCCTAGCCTCTGGAACAAACATTACTTTGAAAACCCTTAAACACTGGCCGACTCTTGAAATCTCTTTCAAAACTATTATGAAATAGAACTTATTATTGCCTCTTGATATTTTTTAGTCTACTTAAAAAGTGATCGGATTATAACGACGATCTTCGTACCTTGTCAATCAATAGACGAAATACACTAATCCCACACGACTCTCCTTACACACAATAAGAGCAAGACTGAAACATATCGACTATGTTATCTATTTATATTTAATTGAATATGATTTAATCTAAAATGCACGCGTTGTTTGTTTGTTATCGAGTTCCCGAGAAAATGCTGTAAACATAAACATCAGTAATCAACAGTAGGTATTTACATATTTGTAGCATGTATAAGATGAGACAGAATAGTGATACCGATTTTAACGCAACGTTACGCCTCTACGTCCCTAAAGGGGTAGGGCGTAACCCACTTTTCACTATGTTTAGGTCCCAAGTTGTGAGTGCTTCAGAACGTTAAGCCCTCTAGAGCACTAATCTCGTTAAGTCAACACTGGGTTGACCTTTCCACCAATCCGCATTAGAGCATCGAGTACACTTTAAATGACCCTACTCTCTCAACTGTGGCTATGGAAGAGACCTGGGCTCTGCCTATGCCCAACAGTGGGACGCCTATAAGTTGTAGCTTACCTTAAATAAGTTCATCGAAATGTAACAATGATCAATTCCTGTGGTCGGAAGTACCATGATCAATTCAATTTCACTCGTTAATCGCAACGCCAGTTCACATTTATCTGTAATCGCAAGTAATTGAACTCTGATTGGTTCACTATATATGCCGAATTGAGTATTATTGATATTTTCAATAAGTTACAGTGTCATTGCTAAACGTTTCAGCAGTTCACAATTCATTGTATCATTTTACGTGACAAATTTTCAATGTTTTTCGTGTTGTAAGGGTAGAAGTTAATGAAGTACCTACCTATCCATAGTTTCGTATCATTGAGATGGTCGGTTGGAAGGGCTTTTTAATTAATTTATTTTCTAT
>DWTT01001563.1:0-11488 GCA_018250895.1 Carterocephalus mandan | reverse complement strand
GGTAAATACGGTAGAGGACACAGAGAGAGCCTATGTCTCTCCGGAGACTGAGGTCCTCTAATTTAGCGGTAAGATTGTGATCGCCAACAACTCGGATCGCTCGTCGCTGTATGGAGTCAAGTGGATTCAGCTGGTAAGCCGGAGCCGCCCAGAGGTGTAAGCAGTACTCCATGTGCGGCCGAACTTGGGACTTGAGACTGTGTGTTTGTCCGTTGATGTCTGAGTGTCCATCTATACTATATAAAAAAAAGCTGCAGCAGCACCAGCAAACACAGCAGCACCAGCAGCAGGTGTAGTACCTACCGTTGGCGGCGCGCGCCATCCGTATACTCTCGACGGTCTGGTCCATGACGCCGTCGTCGGCCGCCACCACCAGCACCACCACGTCGGTGGCGGCGGCGCCGCGCGACCGCATCGCCGTGAACGCCGCGTGGCCCGGCGTGTCCAGGAACGTCACCTTCTCCCCGCTCGCCAGACGCACTGCGGATATAACCTTAACGTTATTATGTTAAGGTTCAATTTACAATAACACTGGCTGGCGAACCAATCAGCGCAAGATATGCCTTAAATTTCGACTTCTGCGGAAAATTCTATTTACGTCTGAGCTACACTTTCGTGCAGGTTCAAGTTGTCGTGTGAGAAAAGTTGGATTCGAAATGGTGACTTCCTTCCCCCCGACCATCAAGGGAAATAGCGACTAACGGCTAGTAGCACCGCACGCGCGACGATCGACTGGCTCCCACGCTCAACAGCGGGGAAGTCACCGACGGGGTTTACCCCTGGAGCAATTGCCCGGATAGAGGAGATCTCCCCTACTCCGAATTCCCTCAGCGCAAGAGCATCTACAGCGCCGCGCAAGAGGAGGAAGGGTCTGTCTGTCTGTATACTCCACCATGAGCTGCTCTAATGCGGTTTGTTAGATGTTCTAAAAGTCACCTGAAGGTATTCGACAAGGCTTAACGAATGATTTTACCGTTGATAAACTGCCGGGACCGACAGCTTGACATGCCATAAACACAGTAGCACCCATGAAATTCTGACACCCACAAACCGACCCTGTCCGACGTTGCTTAACTCGGCCGATCACATACAATAGAAGCGAGCACTTGAGCTAGACGCATGGAGCTCTCAGTGAATAAAAATTTCAAGCTGTACCACAGAATAATAGTAGTAAGCAAGTAGCTGTACCAACAAGCTGTACCTTCAAAAGCCCCTATGTGCTGTGTGATCCCCCCAAACTCAGTGTCCACGACGGAGGTGTCTCGCAGCGCGTCGAGCAGCGTGGTCTTGCCGTGGTCCACGTGGCCCATCACGCACACCACGGGCGGCCGGGGGCGAAGCGCCTCGGGCGGCGCCGGCGGCTGCGGGACCGCGTCCTTGTTCTGAAGGAAAGGTGAAAAGGTTACGGAAATTGTATAATGACACGCTATCTGGCATAGTATTTTTATATTAACCCGACTAGGAATATAATGAGGTGGAAACATATTGCGGAATTTGATAACAATTTATTTCTTGATATTTTATTTGTATGTTTAAAGCTCTTTTCCAGAATATATTGCTTAGTAAAGTGAAGATCTCCCACTCCTCTCTAATTCTGCCTGTTCTGCTCCATGTTTATGGACACATTAGTCGTAGCCACTCATTTTTTGAACTAACTTATAATTTTTACTTAACCAAAATGTCAATATTAATACTGTCATATTTTATCCTATACTGTATATCCATCCATCCGTCTATCAGCGTTTTGAGCCTCTCCTAAACAACACTGTTCCGACCAGTTCTGTCCTTACTGAAACCAGCTGTTTCCTGCCACCTTCTTAAAGTCTACTATACTGTATATATTATCTGCTAATTTTAACTAATTATTCAAAATGGCCTAAAACTATCCTTACTGTAATATTTTTTTTTACCTCTTCCCCTTCTATTAACTCATCGGGCTGCGGCACAATCTTGAACCGACAGCCAGATATCTTCACGACATCCCTAATGATCTGCGGGTTGTGTATCACGGTGCTGCTCTTGTACTGTACAGGGGAGTCCTTGTCCGCAAACTCTAGGGCTTTGAAAACATGATCTGAAAATGTTTCATGACTATTTGTAATCACAAGTATTGTTTGACTTCAATATTTTCTTGCAAACTAAAAGTGCAGTTTAGTTAATGAAAAAGGCAGAATAATTGCAAAGTATTTTACTGAAGAAAGTAACTATGAAAATGAAATAAATTTAACATCCAAAATTCAAATTGTAAAGGAGAATGCAGCAAGTTCCATCTACATTCAACCAAGACGACCAGACTTTGGTTTAGGTTTAAGATTTTTATTCCTCTGAAGAATTAATGTTTCCTTAGTACTATAACAGTACTTTATCATATTAATAAACTTGATTGATTGAAGTTTATGAGATTTATGAGAGGGTAGCTGAAGAAGAGATTGTTGACTGCCAACTACAGACAACAAAATACAAATTAATATATTAATTTAAATTAAAAAATTTTAGTTAAGCCTTTGTCATTTTATAAGTCTTGTTCAGTGTTCAAAAAAGGGTGACAGATGCATTGTCACCCTTGAGACAACTTGCCTTGTAACATATCAACAAGATTGCAATTTTATACACATACCCACATCTTTCTTCAAAACATTTGCAATGTCCTGTACAGTCATGTTCCTCCATATGCCAACCACCTCCGAGCTCGCTTTAGGGGAGTACCGGATCACCTTGCGTCCATGATTCTCCACTGCCTATGGAAATATTGTAAAGTTTCTAATGTATGGGAGTTCAGCATTCAATTATTGTTTTTCTTGAGTAATATCTTGGCACAGCTTTTTACTGAATTATTAGTTTAAAAATAATTTACTATTTATTCTGAATGTAATGCTTCTTATTTTTCAGTCACAATTTACGACAAAAAGACTGTAAAATTGTTTACGTTTACTGAATAGGACATGTCTGAAAAAATCTGAATATAATTAGACATATCACAGACTAAATTACTAGGTACTAAAATAAAGTAGTAGTACAGTAACAGCTGTACTAACCCTCTCTTCAACTGATTTTCGTTTCTTATAATTCACTGCAGACACAGATGCAAATCTCTTGAACTTGCTTGTTTCATTCAAGTGTGTAAGTAACTTGTGCTCAGATTGTTGGAAAAAACATTCACTTTTGATGTGCCTTATCGGTAACCTGGATTAAGAAACTATTGATTTATTATGTTACAATAAAAATCAGTTTCTGGTCAAACAGAATCTGAATCATGCAAATAAGCCAATTCAAATTTTACTTGAAGTGGTGTTTTACTGAAGCCACTTTATGATTTAGAATCCTGCAACTTGTAATTACTTAAACTTATTATTTATTGAAGGTAAAACTTACCTTCTACTTAGAAGATTTTTAAACATTTTAATAATTTTATTTTTTGGTGGAACTAATCTTTACAGCTTCAACTTGATACAAATTATTTTACCATTAATTATTTATTTGCACTTTGTTGTTTGTTAAAATAAATTGCACACAGTTGTTTGTTAAAATAAATAAATAAAAAGCCTAAGTCTAAGTATAAAATAACCTAACTCTTTCTTTCATAGTATTTTTATTTTATCTATAACCTTTTTTTATCCTCACTCACATTTCTATAAAATCAGTGTGTGTGTGTTATGTCAGATTTCACGATGTCAGTCAATTCAATCAGTCAAATCAATTCGCTCTCCGTATCACAGACACAGAACACAATTAAAATCTATAGATACTCAATCACAGAACACTATTTGCTCCGTATCACAGAACTTATTACTGCTCAGTGCTCCGTATACTATGATATGACATGTCAATCTCGCTCGAAGTCGAATTTCCGGCCCGGTTCACGAATTTTCTTCAATGAAGTTTGTCTATGGTGGCGTAAGCTGAAAAAGATTGGTAGAGATGAGAGTTTATTTTAATTGTTGCAGCAGTTAATAGTCTGTTCAAAATTATTCACAAAAATTACTTTTGAGGTCTATGTTTTATGATCACAAAGACTTTCATCATTAATTGGATGATCATTAATTAATTATTATATTGTTGGCAAAAAGTTGTAGGCGTGGGTGTATATTAAAGATTACAGAAACTCTATATCACTATTGTATAATGACAACCTCAAAATAAAACCTAGACTAAAAAGACATTATATTCAAAATTACTTGAAAATATTTTGAAACCACTTAATTTTTTTAAATATAATATTTATAGCAACCCAAAGATAATTTTTGATTAAAAATAAATCATAGACAATTACTATTTATGTCCGCCATTCATTCTTTTGAGTTGCTTTTTCGTTTTACGATTCCGTCTGTCGGAGTGAGCACGATTTGTCATCGAGTTCGACGCAACACCATCGCTTGCTAATTACGTAGAAGACATTCAAGCTGCTAAAAAACCTACGCGTCGAACCATCGTAAACGTAATACCATCACCTCACCTCGGTTCAGTGTACTAGTTTCGCGAGACGAGATCTTAACTGACATCCAGTGATGCTCTTCCTAGCCTTATACGTTATCGGTCGCGAGCGCTCGTGTGCCTGATGGTGCGGGAAGTATGTGCGATTAGAGAAACAAAACAGAGGGAGGACTCAGCATGGGGGCCTTTTTGAATAAGCCCGAGACGAAGAAATACAACGAGAGCGGCGAGGGTAACGGACTTCGCTATGGCGTGGCATCGATGCAGGGCTGGCGCGTGGAGATGGAGGACGCTCACCACGCGCAGCTCACGCTAAACGGGACACTGTCGGACTGGTCGTACTTCGCGGTGTTCGACGGGCACGCGGGGGCGCGCGTGTCGGCGCACTGTGCGGACAATCTGCTGGAGTGCATCCTGCAGACGGACGAGTTCCGGCGGGAGGAGATCGCGGAGGCCATCCGCGCGGGTTTCCTGGACCTGGACAAGAAGATGCGCGAACTGCCGGAGCTGTCGAACGGGGAGGAGAAGTCGGGATCGACGGCGGTGTGCGCGTTCGTGTCGCCCAAGCAGATCTACATCGCCAACTGCGGGGACTCGCGCGCCGTGATGGCGCGCAACGGGCTGCCGGTGTTCGCGACGCGCGACCACAAGCCGGAGCTGCCGTCGGAGAAAACGCGCATCCTGCAGGCGGGCGGCTCGGTGATGATCCAGCGCGTCAACGGCAGCCTGGCCGTGTCCCGCGCGCTCGGGGACTACGAGTACAAGAAGATGCTCGACCGCGGGCCCTGCGAGCAGCTCGTGTCCCCCGAGCCCGAGGTGTCCATCCTCGAGCGGTCGGATGGCGACGACGAGTTTCTGGTGCTGGCTTGCGACGGAGTCTGGGATGTGATGACGAACGAGGCGCTGTGTGCGTACGTGCATTCCCTGCTACAGCTCACCGATGACCTAGAGGCTATAACCAACCAGGTCATTGACACCTGCCTATATAAGGTCAGTAACTTTTACTATTCCTAAAATGGTTCACCATTTTAAGTTATTCTTGTACAATTAGGAATCTGATATAGTTTTCCTTTTTACTTTGCTTTAAATTGAATAATATTGACTTATTGGTCTGGCTCATTAAGATTGCTATATCAATAACTGTGGCTAAGTAAACAATACTAGCATCATGTGTACCAGATGTGATTTGTTTCTTTTTAATGAGTTCTGTACATACTCTACATACACTGACTTATCATTATTACAACTGCATAGTAGTGGTGCGCACTTAACTGTGTTTATCTAATTTTTTTTAATGATGTGCTATATGTAAATGATTAAAACTCAGTGTTCAGTCGTAATTTATTAAAAATATATAACCTATACCATAATAAAATGCGGTTCACTACTATTCGTATCCCCTAGTCATAGGGTGTTGGTGGCAGTGACCATCAAATACTCAAGATCACTGTCCCACTATTGGTATTGTTCTCCACTCATATCTATTACAATTTAATGGACTACAGTCAACTCGATGACCAAGTGCAGATTGGTTTTTAGATTCCTTCAAGAATTTTATGCAGAACTCTCAGGCAGAGATTTCTTCATGATTTCCTTCACTGTTACAGCGAATGATATTTGAATTCTTAAAACACACATCACTAGACTCTCTGTCTACAAATGAAAGAGATGATGGTTGAAAGAGACTACACTGAATTTGATTTACTGGGCTTTCACCACTAATGACTAATGACAGCAGTCCAATATGTACTGTAGTTCGTATTAATAAAAGTGACAGTATCTTAGTGTCACGTGGAGTTAAAACTAAGAACTACGAGTATCTTATATTTGAACAAATTCAAAACAAAGTATACAAACCATAGTAAATTATTATACTTGAAATGCCTAAGAATAGCTCAGTGCTTGCCAAGTCAATTGAGATACACATTCAATCTGTTCCCTTCATACATTCTATATACAACAATAATAATTGACATCATTACATGTAATCATCTATTGGATATTGATTTCAGAGTTACAAATCTATATTTCAATACTATAATAATTACTAACAAACTAATAATAAAGAGATAGAGTTTAGATAGAGGATGAAATCTGAAATTATTGATTCTGCTGAGAATTCTTTCACAAATACATGATTGATTGATCGATAGGATATCTATCTATACTAATATTATAAAGAGGCAACATTTTGTTTGTAATGTTTTCACACAAAAACTACTGGACTGATTAAAATAATTATTTCACCATTAGAAAGCTGCATCTTCACTGAGTGACATAGGCTATATAATAATACTAGGTGTAAACGAAACTATTGTTATGTCTAAATCCACGCGAGCGAAGCTGCGGTCGTACACTAGTTTTATGTATGGGTGAAGCTGACAGCATCAGGCAGTGAACTAAACTATTGAAAATAGAATTGAGTTTTATACCATCTAAGAATATTTGCAGTTAGTTAATAATAATATATGCTAATATGCTGCCCATTCCGATTAGCATGATGCAGTAATGTTGATATGATTACTCATCTTGTGGTTTCTAAACAATTTGCTGCTTACTCAAATATAATATAATAGTAGTAGAGAATAGTTTCCGTGCACTATCTTTTAAACTTCTAAAAACTGTTTCTTAACAAAATAGGCTCAGTAATATTATTATATTGGAGCAACAGGGTAAAAAGATGCTTAATTTTATAGAAAGAAAGGATTAGTTACAATGATGCTAAAGAATTATTCATTTTGACATTTTATTGATTAAAACACTGAAACACTTGAAAAGTCATTGGTGGTGTGCTACTGGGATTTGAACCTGGACCATCTCAAGTGAGAGGCCAAATTTTTTCACTGTGCTTTCCACCACTAAACTTCCTATAATTTCATCCGAAACCCTTAAGACAGACTTATTGACATGACCATGTAATTTTTATTTTTCCTTATTATGTTTAGGGAATCATGTCATAATAAAACTTTAATTGAGAATTTACCTTATAATTAACATGTTTCATGTCAAGCTAGACAAGGATGTGGTTTCACCTATTGTAATTTTAATTTCCTTTCAATTGCATCAGTCTGCTTCACTCTTCAGTAAGCATAACACTAATGAAGTAATTAATTAAACATTTGGTTCACCATTTTAATTCAATTTTATTAATTGTTGAATTGATTTGAATTAAATAATCAACAAATCGGTAACAGTCCTTAAGTATATTTCAGGTCTCTACAAGATCAGATAGCAAACAAGCACGCAGCACCAAGATAACTGTGACCATTATCAGCAGTAAATGGAATGATAATAATATCATATTCTCTATAATGACATACATATTGTTAAGAGTTCACTTCAATATTACATGAAAAGGGTAGAATAGGTCACATATTGATTTTATTACTGTAGCCAATGACTCATTCCTAATAAAATTTTCATGTCAGTATCGGTAACCTCCTTGTGCTAGAAATGGCAGTAGGAACGTAGTTAGTAAGAAAATCTAAATGCATTTCTAAAAATAGTCATTAATGATGCACACTCAATTTTGTTTTACCTTACTAGAATCGAATTTGTTAACTTTGTAGGTGGAAATCTATTCTAATATGACTAGTTTATTCGTGGTTTCTGTATAATGTAAAACAAAAAAAATTTACCTGGAGGGGGAGGGGTTAAATGCCAACCTGACTGTCGGAAATATTTAGGCCGTCCAAAGGCCTTTGCATGTCCATGCAGCTTGATGCCTTGATACAGTATCAACTGATCGAGTCTTAAGTTGCAGTTTGAGCCGGCCTTGGGTGGGCACAAGTTGCACCATGGAGTTAGCCAGTCAGTTAGTTTGTCTTGAGCCTTCAGACACAGGACAGATCAGTGTAGGAAAGTAATCAATATTTCTTTAATACTATCTCCATCCATCCATCAGCCTTTTTGTGTCCACTGCTGGACATAGGCCTCCCTCAATCGTCGCCACTCCTCCCGATCCTGCGCCCTAGGAATGCAACGGTTTCCCGCTGTCTTCTTCAGGTCATCAGTTCACCTCGTCAGGGGGGCGACCAATACTTCGACGCGGAGACGCGGTCTCCACTCGAGGACTTTTCTTACTTACCCAACGGTGATCAGTCCGTCGAGCGACGTGGCCTGCCCATTGCCACTTCAGTTCGCCGATCCTGCGAGCTAACTATGTCGGTAACCTTCGTTCGTCAACGGATTTCATCGTTGCGAATCCGGTCCCGTAGAGAAATACCGAGCATAGCTCTCTCCATAGCGCGCTGAGCGACTATGAGCTTGCGGATCAGACCAACGGTAAAGGACCACGTCTCGGATCCATATGTCATCAATCATACTATCCAGATCTAGAATAATGGATCTGCTACATATGTGTGTAGCAGATCCTTACTGTATGTAGGCCTATCTTCATCGCTTGGCTGGCCATGCATTGTAGCTCTGATTAAATTATTAAGTGAAGCCATACAAATCTACCCTTAGCCGACAACATTTAAAGTCTGATTCAAAATGTTATGTAATCCAATACACATTTAAATGTTGTCACATATTATGTTATATTACTGTTCAGTAGATAATATGTACTTACAATAATTTATAGCCATGTAACTATGTGTATAAACTAAGTGACTAAGCTTGCGTACGTTGTACAGACATACAGTTATTTTTTCTTGTTTGTACTAAGCTCGTTACGTTTCTCAATGTGTGGCTTATAAAATGATTCATGAGATAGACATTGATTCATAAATGTCAGATTTCCCACATGGTAAAGTTTTCCTGACTTATAAGTACTTATAAGTACTTTTAAGACCTGCGTATAAAAAGTCACAGATGTCATGAAAGTAAACTATTGCTATCACCGATTAATGTACAGCGTCTTGCCACTGCTCTGAAGTAACAGCCTGAATGCTGAGTTTGATTTGAATTATGATACTATTTTCTACGAATTGTTATATAATTCTATTGTACTGGCTGTTGGTCACCGGTCTTACGTAAATATTTATGATGAAATCATCACCACCTAAAATCCTCGGCACACTGAGGTCGCTCCGCGAGGCCTGTGGGGACACCGGGAGGATCCTGCGCTTCTGGGCGGAGCTAGGCTGGCTAGACACCTTGCTGTTAATCTCGCAAAAAGGCGCTTTATGTAGCGCCCATTGCGGAAATCGGGGCCCACCACCATAACCCATCATCACCACCTGGATTACTGTTGACGGGTGTGGGCACAGAACATTTAAGAAAATATGTTCTGTGGATGTGGATATTAACTGGGCTTGAACTCGGAGCTTTTCCTCGAAGGTGGCGGAATCCTCAATAGCATACCGTGAAAGTGTCCATGGGGTTGATTCTGAAGCTCTCTCGCGAGACCGAATTCTATATTATATACCCTATAGCAAACCTTAAATGTGTGTTATTATTCCAGGGGAGCAAGGACAACATGAGCATCGTGCTGGTGGTATTCCCCGCGGCGCCGAAGCCGAGCGCGGAGGCGCAGCGCGCGGACCGCGAGCTGGACGCCACGCTGCGCCACCGGCTCACAGGTTGTTACTCCACACTACTGCATGCTTGCCACAAGCACCGCCACCGGCAACACCGCGCCCCGCCCCCGCCCCCGCCCCCCGCCGACAACGACGCGAGGGGGTGAGGCTCGCGAGCCACACGGCTGTGGCGCGTGGCGGGGATGTGGCGCGAACGTATTACAGAACTAGGCAGTCAATGTAGGCATCGTCTACGCCACGCTGCGCTGCCGCGTCATAGATTGTTACTATACACTACTGCATGCTTGCCACAAGCACCGCCACCGGCAACACCGCGCAATTTTAGTTATACACGTTCGCGTCACGTCTTCGGCGGGCATGAGATCTGTGATGTACAGTCACATCCACACCGCAATAGGACTAGTTATTGGTGGACGGAGGGTTTGACATCTCATATAATTGGACACCCACGCTGATGCAATTCATAGTAAATATAAGAATATCTAACTATTAGATATTCTGATGTCTGATTTAGTGTACAAACATCACACTAGGACAAGGGTGACAACCCTAGTCTACGTCCAATCCTGACTGATATGTCCAGAGAGGATTGGACGTAGTCCACATGTAACTACTCTAGATGAATTGATATTTAAATTTAAATAATTAGTTAGATAAATCCTTATAGGTGGAATAAAAGGACCAATTTTACAATTATACTGCTCCTAGTATAATTTAGTCTGTATATTACAGTAATGTATATTCCGTAATAACAGACTACGAGCTACTCCAAGTCCGAAACATTTGGTGCGGTTGTACAGGCCAAATAGATCAGTAGATTTTTTTTATTAATATACAATAAATTTTTTTCATCACAACATTTTATCAAATTTAAAATCTAAATTGCTTACAATCAAAATAATCTATCCAGGCCGGGGTTAGAACCCGGAACTTGCAGTTCAGCCTCAGTAAAATGATCTTACATGTTGGTTATAAAGCGTTAGAATAATTAGTACATTATCTTCAACAAAAAATTGGATTGTATAGGATATTTACAAAAAAATTATCTTTTCAACTTACGGTAAGGTGCATCTGTGTAAACTTGTACATATATGATCAAATTATTCAAGGTCACGTTACGAATGTTGGCTGTGATCAAACATGATTAACAAAATGAACATTGACAGTTAGAATCGCTACAAGATCTTGAAGATCTGAGCTGAGGAATTATGTTAAGCAAACAAAGGTGTTCGATAGAGCCTTATCGACCCTGCGTTTTCTCTTTGACATGTCGGTCCGTAGGATGGTCTTTCCATGCCATTAATCTATGGAATGCCGGAAGCGTGTTTTTTTAAAAATAATATAGACGGACAGATTGATTGAAAAAAAAAAACGTATTTGCGCAGACACAAATTGACACATTGGTAAATTTAAGAGTAAATTGAGGCTTCGATTTATGCATTAGGTGATGTTGACTGCCTTTTATAAAATAAAGAAAAGATAATTCTTTTTTACAGTAAATAAAATCTATATAATAAAAATGAATCGCAAAATGTGTTGGTAAGCGCATAACTCAACAACGCCTGGACCAATTT
>DWTT01001562.1:0-11491 GCA_018250895.1 Carterocephalus mandan | reverse complement strand
TAAGGTCGTCCTACACATGTGGGTTCGCGTATGTGCGCACATGTGAGTGACCGCCTAAAGTTAATTTAAAGTATAAATTGTTTCATGTAGTTTATTATATATGCAAAAACTTCTATACATATTATACTGTTCGAATTCTGTGATCTAGAAAGAAAGACAGATCGTGGATAATGATATTAATAGATTCCGGTTCCGGCTTACCACAGACTTAAATATAAGTATGAACATGAGACATCATTTTTATTGTAAACAATATAGATACAGAATAAATTTACACCTAAAAGAGGTTTTGTAACCAAGACAGCCGTGAAGGTCATTATGACCATACAGGAAAAGTTCATTCGGAAAAAAAATCTGTTGTTAGCAATAGTGATTGTGTCATCGTGTTCAAGCCCTTATATTGGACATCTAAATTGAGCTGGTGGATGGCCGATTCCGGGAGATAATTAGCTGTTTGTACCACCAACGATTTATATGGCCGGCAGCCTCATCAAAGTAGGACTTTGAGTACTGCTTCATGAACTGATTTATAGTTGGTAGTTCTAAGTCGTGATGTAGATCTACATACTTATCTTGGACATTCTTATACTTGGACATTCTCACACACATAGATATTATCATATTAACATACAGACACAGAATAAATACAAAATATGCCATGGACAGCCCGGGGCTGTGCGCATAAAATGATTCTGAATCTTTTACAGGGTTAAGATTTTACTATGGCTAGCATGTGCAAAGTGCAAATGCGAACACTAGAACACTGCGCAGACGAATCTCATGATTGATCTGATCATCAGATGATGTCATGATTGATCTGATCATCAGATCAATCATGAGATTCGAAACAGATTCTGATGCAAGGTTTGTAAATTGTTACTTTATGACGAAGCATTGAGCAAGTAATCACTACGTTTTTTGACGAAGTGTCAATAATTTTCTTGTCATAAGCCACCCAGACAACATCAACATCAATCAACCATAAACAACCTCATCTCACTATATTATCGTGACGTCCGAACTGTTGAATACTACAAAAGCGCCTGCTGCCATAGACTGCCAGCCATGTGCTAAAGTTGAAATGCCTATAGTATAATTTCAAATCATGTCAAGTCAAGTAACAAAATTGGTTTTAAAAAAAATAATTTACATGTCGCCATTTGTAGAGATTGCTGTGGTATTTTAGGAAATTGGCGTGTTTTTTGCAATTATTATATAGAAAGGCTAGTTAAATAAATATGGCAATGCAATGCCAACTGTGGATGGGTAGTGTAAGTTTCAGAACCACATATTATTCTAAAAAATCCTTGGTTCACCTTTACTTACCCGGTTTCGCATACGCTTCGAGTAAAATTCCAAGTCTTAGCATATTGCACCTTTTCGGATTGTCATTGAGTAAAACGAATGAAAGCTCATGAACAAATATGTTAAGTTTACGATTGTCTCATTTAACATCATTTGTTTGTTTTAGCTGGAGCCTAATATGACGGAGAGTTTTATAATGGCTGCATTTCATCGAATGAGCCAGCGCCCGCTTGCCGTTAAAGTCATGAGAAATAAGTTCACTGGTGAACCTGCCGGCTATGCTTTTGTACATTTCCAGGTATAGTTGTTAAAACTGAATTAATTTTTATATTTCGCCTTTCGGAAATGATCAAGTTTGTACCTACCTACTGCTAACTTTGTAATTTGTGATTAAAAAAGCTCATTGAAGTTTTTAGCATTAATTTATCTAGGTGTACAAACATAACTAGTAAATAATTTATGTTACTATTAAGTTATATATATCCCTTTCTACCCGCGACATTATTAGTATTTATGAGTGAAAAAACACACATTTTTTTGTCATTTTCAGCTCACCGATGTCGTAGCGTGATAATTATACCTCATTTTTAAGTCAGATGCTATAGTACCAAACTCAAAATCAGGGATAAGCTGAAACACATCTAAATTATCATTTGTTTAGTGCCTCTCATCAGATGTGAAAGAAAGATAGCTAAACCTTCAGTTAAACTGTTGATGACTCTGGTCTCGTTTTGCATTTAATCACTGAGGCAGTAACTATACATTTGACTTGATGATAATGCTAGCAGAAACCTCACCAAATATCTGATGTGGTACTTAGAGCACCAGACTTATCTATGTCAAAAGTACAATTATTTACAAGAGAGTTGGTAATGACTATATTTCTTACTAAGTTTCTAATGACTTCTGAAGAAGAAATGTAGTAAAGAGGGAGAACAGGAGAGTATTAACAATGAAAGAGAAGAATAACCATAAAAAATCGGAGAAAAGAAGTAGGACTAGTACTAGTGGCATGAACAGTAGTGTTAATAGGTGTAGTAAATATGACAACAGAAATGCACACGCTTCAAGCGTGGCTTCTAGCAGTGAGTGGTCAGAACATATTAGTTCGTCAGGTAAGAAGTATTATTATAACTGTATTAGTGAAGTGTCACAGTGGGAAAAACCTAGAGAGTGGGACTCTAGGAGAAATTCATCCAAAGATTCAATGTACACATCCAGGAGTCATCGCGACAGGAGATCTAGCTCGAGGTCCCGAAGGCATGATTCGGCAAGATCCTACAAGAGAGAGAACAACTCCTCAGACCGGTACTGGAGTAGCTCACGTGAAAACAATCGAGATGCGCGAGACAATATTCGCGACACTCGCGACAATAATCGCGACGGGCGAGATAATCGCGAAACGCGCGACAATAATCGTGACGCACGCGATAATAATCGGGAACCTCGCGAAAATAATCGCGAAGCCCGCGAAGACAACGAGCGTTCCAGGTACGATAAGCGGCGACGAAGTACGCACGATCAGAAAGACGAGCCGCCCCAGGATATGGAGATATCGCCGGGGCGCAGCACCCCGCTCTCGGAGAACTCGTGCGGCGCACGCGAGCCCGCCGACACCAACTCCGTGCCGCCGGTCGTCGTGCTCGACAACTCCAACCAGACCGGTGGGTCGCTGCTGGCGGCTGCGCTGCCGCGCATCGTGGCGACGCATTCGGCGACGGCGACGGCCGCCGCCCCGACCGGTATCAACGACAACAACGGCGACCCGCGGCCGCAGCGCGACGCCGGCCCGCCCACGCCCACCCACTCTGAGAGCGCGGACCCGCACGCGCCCCCCATACACCTAGACCATGCGCTGCCCAGGAAGATGGAGTGCCTGGGCAGCTACTCGTCCGTGGTGGGCAGCCTGCAGCAATCGACTCCGATGCTGATGCCGTCGCTCGCCGCGTACGTGCGCTCCGACCTAACGACGCACGTCACCGGCTGGCCTGCAGACATTCTAGAGAAGCAGGCCAACAAGTTTACGGAGGAGGCGTACCAGCTGGGCTGCCTTCAGTGCACGCGCGTGTCGGCCGAGCTCAAGTGCGCGCGGTCGCTGGTCCGCCACACGGAGATCCGCGCCACGCTGCAGGAGCAAAAGCTGATGTACCTGCGGCAGCAGATCTCGCGGCTGGAGGGGCTCAAGTCGCAGAACTCGTACATGTCGGAGGACTATAGCAACTCGGGGTGGGGGGCGAGCGCACCGGCGCCTCCCACGCCCGGCCCGCCTTAGCCATCTCCAGCTCGCTCGCGACGCATCCCATCATCCGCTAACAATCTTGATCATTCCGTTCTTGTTCTATGTAACTGTGGTGTCTCAATGTGGACTCTGAATGATGCGAGACTGAAGTGACCGCGACCGTTACCGCGGTATAATTTGTTTCACCACTCGTGTAACGGTTTATCTATTCGTAATGTTTAATGTAAAATGCAAATTGAACTTTCTAGTTGTTTCTTCTATTTTCATAATATTTTAATGTAGCATTTCAGAGTGTAATTTGTAATTAGTTTGGTGTACATTTATGAGTTCCAACTCAAGTGTTAAAGCGAACAAATACAATGATTATTTGGATTAATGGACTATATGAACAATAATTGTCGCTTTTATCTTCATCTTAGTTGGTAAGGATAGTGTTTTGTAACGTGTTTATTGTAATGTTTTTAAATTATTAAAAATAATACTTTCGTACTATTTGTATCTCTGGAACACAAAGATAAGTGTAGGGTTTTGTGTTGATCAGTAACATAAATTAGATGGTAATTAACTGTTGTACTGTTGAATCACTGTAGGACAAATTAAATTATTCTTTTATCAGTGTGGGTTTGTGGCCAAAACTAGAGTAACTTGCCTCACGATAAGATTTTAGTTTTAAAGTGAACTTGTTGAACAGGAAAAATGTTGCATGCAAACATGGAAAAATTGCCGATAAAACATCAAAGCATCTAAATGCCGGCTAAAACTAGGAAGCTCTGGGGATTAATTCAGATATTTTAAATGGCACATCAATAATTTTGTATTGGTGCCATACTATTTACTTGTAAATTAACAATGTGTCGACATTTTTCTTCCAAAAATGACAAAGCTCTGGCTTACCTTAAAAGAAAGCGGCTGAAAGTCCATTCAAGAAAAAGTCTTATGTAACTTTTTACGCTACTTTGTATTTTTCGTTATTTTGGTACTAGGAACACAAAGATTATTCATAGAATATCACTTCGTTTCCAAAAGCTAGCGAACAAAAATCAATTTAAAATCATAAATTAAAGTGTATTAGCCCCATGATCGTTATCGCAGATCGCTTCGATGCTGCGCGCATATTGCAACACAAGTCCAGTAAATTCAATTTCTAACGTAAACCAAAGTTTGTCACTCAAAGAAATAAAATATTCTCAACAGACGGACGAAGAAGCAATAGACGCAATGCACAAGCTGAACGGGAAACCCATCCCCGGCACCTTTCCTGTGGTTAGATTCAGGTTGAACACGGCCTCCAGGGAGGCCCGAGCCAACATGCAGCAAGAGAGAGAGTTCTCCGTGTGGGTCGGAGACCTCAGCCCCGATGTCGACGACTACTCGCTGTACAGAGTTTTTGCTGCAAAGTATAATTCGATAAAAACTGCTAAAGGTACATACACATCTGTTGAGATTTTACTATAGGTAATGTATTTAAGCTTGTTTGGTGTACACCCGCAGAAAATGGGTTAACGACATATCTTATGATATTTAAGACCAGCGGCCTAAGGTGCCATCCGAAGCACGAAAGCGCTCAAGCTATTTGCCACTAGCGGTCACCTATCCAATTGTCAGTCGAGACAGGACTGAACACTCAATCGGTTGTTAAATGAAATAAGCAACGCGGTGGACTACGCTCCAATTCGTTTGTCGCTCAGAAGATACCGGTGTCTTGCAGTGGGATGCATTGGGTTGCCAATGTACATACGCTATAAGACTGTACTTTCTGAAATTGATAGATCCTTTATTTTAATTTGCCTTCTGTTGGGCACGAGCGTCTTAGAATTAATGAGTACTCCATGAAAGACATACATCACATTGACCATGTTTTTATATTAAGACTTCACATGTCGAAGAGCATTATTTAGAAAACAGCAATTTTCCTCGATGTTTTACTCATATCTACCGGTACAGTAAGGTACCGGTATTTGATTACCTAAAATGCACGTACGTCATTGGTTCATGCATTTTGTATTTTAAAGGATTCCGAATTTCGAATTCAGCCACAGAGTCGACATGTTTTTTCCCCTATGGTTCTTCCTTAGCAGCCGTGCTAACGGCCTTTCGACTAAATTACTAGCAAATAAACCAGAAAGTAGGTCACATACGTTATAATATTTGCGTTGATACCACAGAATAATAGTACAAGTTGTTGATACACAGACTCCATACAATTTCACGCTCAATTTCACGAACTCATTGTTTATACACTATTTTACGTTTCGTGATGTGGTTATGAAAAATATTTAAATCAAACCTCTCACAACTGAGAAAGCCTGTAGCGTACTCCAGTGCGGATTGGTGGAGTTAGAACCAACCCGAGTATCGGAATGTTATATTAGGCCTCCGACGTCGCATTACAACTAGATACCATTAACTGCCTAGACCGTGCTCTCCGCGCGGAAGCGCTCAAGAATTTCTTAATCCTTCATAATAAACATTCATTATGTAATAAGGAATTAGTAGAAAAATTGTCAGCTGTGCACATACCTACACGATGAGAAGGTTGTGGGTTCCCCACTCGCGGTTGGAATTTTTCATGTAGGTATACATAATATCTACTGTACGATATGGATTCGGAGTCGCGCTGTTGGTTCTTCAATGTATTACAGCCACTTCTATTATCTACTTCTTTAAAATAATAATGAATTTGTTGTTTGCATATCTAAGTTCTAGATAATGACATGCAATGACTAAAAACAAACTAGGTCCCAAATGGTAAACTGAATAAAATGTTGGCGAATTTCAGTGATACTGGACAATACGGGATATACAAAGGGCTATGGGTTTGTCCGCTTCGGTAACGAGGAGGAACAACGAAATGCTTTGTACGCGATGAACGGGTACACTGGTCTCGGCTCAAAGCCCCTCAAAATATGTACCGCAGTGCCCAAACCTAAAGGCAGTGTACCCTCGCAGCCACCGAATGCGGCCAACGCTCAACAATCTTATAACAGTGGAACGGTATAACAACTTCAATCTATTTAAACTTAACAATTTATTATAGTAGGTACCTACCTAGCCTGCGCTATCATTTGTTTACATAAATGATAGGCATTTGTTATTTAGGGCGTTTTAGTTGAAGTAGTCTATCTACGGATATGCAGCATCAGCATCATATGTTAGACTTGCCTACGGATGTAAAAGCTGCTACATTTTATAAATGAATTTGTTAATAGGATTTACCGTAACTAATCTGATCCTGATTAGTGGGTCTTATATTATTATTAATTATTTTACTGAAATATTTTACGAACGTCGCTTAGTGACAACGTATTATGATTACTACTACAGAGTTAAACTGCTTCTATGTACCTATCTACTACTTCACTCAAAATTTTGCTTTCAAGCTGATAACTGGAATTTAAATATGCTAGGTATAGAATTGTTATCTAGAACTGCAAGTTAACCTATTTCTGCTGTTATCGGCCGAGCCATCGTGCGAATCCAGCTCTTCTCACGCTAGATGGCGTTGAAAAGACAGTTTTGATGTTTTTGCCATTTCCCAATTTAATTTTTAAATACATATAAATAAGAAAGCTTGATACATACAATGCAATAGCACAACATATAAAGCAATAATTGCTACAGTCCTGTCAGTAAGATTGATCATTCGACGCGAGTAGAGTAGGTAATGATAGTGGATGTGTTTGTAGGAGTACAACCAGTATTACGATCCGTCGGCTTATTGGCAAAATTACTCGGCGTGGTCCGGTTACTACGGGCAGGGCGAGCAGGCGGCCGCGCCCGCGGCGCCCGCGCCCGACGCACACGCCGCCGCCGCCGCCGTTAAGACGCACACCGACGAACTCACTCTTGTTGGTAAGCGTAAGCATGCTACAAAAAGACGCTTTTCTTGGTAACCAAAATAAAATGTTTTTTTTTAATTATCATCGGTCTTGACAACCGTTCATTGTTTCCAATTAATCCGACGTTTTGAAGTGGGCGAAATTCACGTTCAAAGATTCCGTTTCATTCATACATACCTATATACGGAATAAAAGCGTGTAAGGTAGATACTCTATCTGGGCGATGTATGATATAAATACTTTTTGTGTGCGTGTCTCCTGGTGTCCTTAACACAGTAAATTGAGTTAACTGCCTAAATAGATCTCATAACAGGCCTACAATGTATCGAATAGTAACTAGGGTAAAATAATAGTAGGGTAAAATAATAGTAGTGTAGGATCTACTATAAATCTAGTAGTGTTATTTTGGCTTCTTCCCATCATTTTTGTTGTATCTGCAAAGAGTCTTGACTGGTGGTTCATCTATCACACTAGATGGCAGCACTATCATCAGCATCACACTTTGCCCTGTAGAATTGTTCTGCTACTGCATATCATTCCTCTGAGGCCACTCCAGCTACAATAACCAATGATATTTGAATATTTTGACAGTCAATATAATCATACCAAAAATCTAATATTCTCTTATTTCTTCTTGAGTAAAGATTATCTTTTTCAGATCATAAGACAACATTCGATGTGGACGAGTTGAATCGGGAATTCCTGGAGCCTGAACTGTCCCTGTGGGACGCGCTCGAGGCGTCCCAGTGGTTCCCCAGTGACGTCATCGAGGTGCACTAGCCGTATAGCATGCTGGCCCAACATTACCTTTTCTATTCCATTCTAATTTGTTTGTGTGATCTTAAGAATAAATGGTATCCTTTAACCTTTGTTTTATTTAATGCAACGTTACCCTTACTTACTTACATCTAAACTGTTATTAACAATTAAGAATTAGTTGTTCCGCGGCCTTTCAGTATAAATTGGTAATATCACTTCCTATATGGTAATATCATGTTTATAATGGTCACCTGAATCCACAAAAAAAACTTTATACAAGCCCAAAAATAGTAGAATTATTTATTGAATAATTTCTAAGTCCCGAGTTGGAATTACTGATATAGTACTAAACATTTACTGATACCCTGTGCATCTAATAAAATAGGGGCACAACTCATTTTTTACAGAATTTAATTCAATAGCTAATCAGTAATCACAAATTGGAAATAGTAATAGAATTACCACATGATATTATGACAGACTGATACAGTTTTAACTGAAGTAAAATGTACTATAGTTCATCTACTCTTCATTCGCTTCAACACATAGAATTTGTCCAGTCGAATTTGTTTTTATGGAGAAAATAGGTACCTAGGAGAAATTAAACAAGAAGCCGCGATGTCAAATTCCACTCGAGCGAAGCTGCAGTCCTCTAGTAAATAATAAATCACACAGTCGTAGAGGGATAGTAGAGACGGTAATACAGATTTTAAGATTAATATAATAATATAAAATATAGATAGAGTATCGATAAAAAATTATTACCATCATACAATTATAGGCATTTTGCTATATTATTATGCCATTCAATGGTAGATAGCAAAACATCTGTTTAGTTTCATTGCTCCAGAAGTAAAAATCACTAATTAAAGTACATCTTTATAGAAGCCTTGAATTTTCCTTCCAAATCGCATTTATAAACCTTTTTTATCGAAATTAAAATGTATAAAAAAAAAACCTAGACAGTTATAAAAGATTATCTTTTTTTACTCATATTTAATATTTATATTGACAGATTGTATGATTTTTACAATTATTTTATTATATAAAACTAATGAACGTTTTGCGTTGAGGGTTATCAAATTCAACTATATACGACAAGAAATAAAAAACAACTAATGTACAGTACTTAAATTCAAGCATTCAAATTCTTCTATCATTATATCTACTCGTAAATACTAGTAATAGGTAATATTACAGTCTAATGGAATCCATTTTGAATGAGCTCATTCATGAAATCCCGGGATTGAACAGAATAGGAACTATACTAATAATAACTACTGATATACAAAGAATAATTCAATTCAATCCTTTTTTCTATCGTCGCTTATTTTATAGGCGTAGATAATATGTACCTATAGACCCCGCAAGGGCTAGTTCATAGTTTATTACAATTATAAAATTCAATTCTTCATTAAACAAGCTTGAAATAATACATTTCAATAAAGTAGAATAAATTATAATAAAACATATTATTTTATACAATATCAAATATCATCATATTTTTTATTTTATTGAACGTATGTTAACAGGATAAGCGCAGGCCTCAGAGATAATGAGTTAATACTATTACGGTATTAATAATAAATAATTGTCAATAGTAAAAATAGTAATAAAATCCTGTCCATAATATTTTGAGATATGGGTTAGCTATTCCCACCACCAATCTGCGATCGGTCAATGTGGTGGACCTAGGCTTGCAATTGTGCGTGCAATTAGTTTAGAACGGGACCAAAGACGTAAGGAAAATTCATTAATTATTATATTATAAACATTCGTCTTGTCGTCATTGCCTGGACAAAATATATAAACAAAGATTAGGTTTTTTTGTTTCTTTAGAAGACAATTTCCCGTTCCTCACTGTACGTTTAATAATTATACTAAAATTCAACTCACTCCAATAAATAACATGATCTCTATACAAATATTGACCCTGTCCACAACCGCACGACTCCAATAACGATAGCGAAATAATTATTACTCTCCATAAGTTCATTGAGTGTTACCTCAATGAAATCAGTTTTAATTTCAATCAGTCTCATAATGTCATTTCAAACTCACGTTATGTTATGGTTCCGTACCATGTATTAAGACATTGCTGTCTGCCTGTGTGTCTCTTATTATTATTAATTACGTTTTATTTTCATTTGAAACTTTTTAAAGTAAATTTACGTTAAAATTATGCATATACTATTATTGCGCCTGTCTTGTAAAAGATACAAAACATGTATCTTTAACTCAAGCACGGTAGACCCAAAAAGTCGGTACTGCGCTACTACTAGAGTTACTATTCAGCGCTCAACATTCAAGGCACAGAGTATAAACCTTGTTGTTAGGGTTAAACATTGGTACGGAACCATTGTCGAGTCAGACTCGCACTTGGCCGGTTTTTACAGGATATAACTTTTAACCCTAAAATTACATTTTCTTTCCTACGTGATCAACGTACAGTCTACCTATCCTACTTCTACTTTTCAATGCGATCGATCGTAGTGACTACATCGTAGTGACAAATAGCATCGTAGTCACAGTGTAGTTTTTTATCGTAATGTAAAAAAGGATAGATACATTTGCTCTGAATCACACACTCTGGCACACTAAATCATGACATATTCTGACAGATTCTAATGTCAACATAATTGCGAACACATAATACTGTGGTGACATAATATTATCTACCTTTTTGTCACTTGATAAATAAACGGTAGAGGTTTACGATCGTTCGCTAAAGCTGCGTTATAGTGTACGAGCTAATTCGCTTCCTCTTCACCGGACTATCGCCACTCATCACTGGAGTACCGCGACTGTCTTGACTCACTACACTGCCTGGCGACGTGAACTGAGGCGACGAATTACTCGACACCGTACTCTTTGGAGTACCCTTCTTCATGTAACCCACCACTGAATTAAGAAACATGGGCGGCAAAGTAACAGGGGTGAGCCTACCCGCGCTATAAGCTATGTACGTCTGCAACATCTTTTTAGACGGGGACGACGGATCGTTTACCGTCAAAACAACTAACGAGCCCGTCTCGATGTTAGCCGGAAGGTTTGGCATCGAGTTCAAGTTCAAAGGCGGCGTTGTCGACGGCGTACTGATTCTTGATATCGTCGCCATGCCTTCTGTCACTTTCGGTTGACTGGTCACAGGTTGCCCTTTGTTTATCAATGTTAGCGTCGCCATAGAAGACGCTGGAATGGGCTCCTTGAGCGACGATGGCGTTTCATCGGTGATATGCTTTTTCTTCTTCAGCAAAGCGCGATTCACGATGTCCTCTGCCGTCTCGATGTCGTCCGGCTTCCGTTTGGAAACGCCGGGCAGCATCGTTGATTGCAAAGCTCGCGTCGC
>DWTT01001561.1:0-11492 GCA_018250895.1 Carterocephalus mandan | reverse complement strand
TCAAAGCGGGTAATAATTACCCTGGGAAGAAGGCCTGAATATTCCAGAGGCCAATCTCAAGCCTGAATGTCAAGGATTAGTATTGCCAGTTTCGTAACAGTTAATGTTTCATAGGCCTGCATATATAGCTATACAAACATATCTCTTAATCAAATTTTCTGAATTACGATGTGATTATTGTGCATACAGTTTTTACCCAGGAAAGAAATCCTAAGAATGAACTTATTATACAAACCTGCAAATTTAATCTGCTCTATATTTGTGAAGTATGTTTTATCGTTTAACAGTTGAACATGTGAGTGAAAGTATCATTGTAGATCCTAATTACAGAGTGGTTACTATGCTACAACGAATATCGGTATTATAGTTGTTGGTTCTCAAATACACAAAATTTTCAGAAATGTATTCGCCTTTATTATACTTATGCTTTGAAATGAAACAATTTTGCGATTAAAATCTCACGATAAGATCAAGAGCCCAAGAAGAGAGAAAAGCATTACAGTAAAAAACATTTTCCAACGGAAGTGAATCTGAAAGAAACGAAACACAACAGACAACCTCCGGCTATAAAGTCGTCTTGGCTATAAAGACTAAATCTTGGCCGTAAAGAGGGTAGATCTAGCTCAGAACTGGCTATTGCTTGTTTATGCCGCGAAGATCTTTTGTTCTCAACGATTATCTCTAGACGAGACGAGCCGGGGTGTTTGAGATGAATAATTATTTTCTGCGGAGCAAATTCTAATAAAAGACGATTTAATATTTCCGAACATAATACCTTCTGAAATTAATGTTAATTTTTTTAAAGATGCTTGAATATCTAAGTCTTTATTCACGTTTTAATCATTGAATGGATTTAAATGAACCTTGGCACACACGCATACCTATATCTCTAGTATTAAAACAAAGGATAGATTTTGTCAGGGTGAGTAATGCCCGTGGAATATTAGTTCAACGGGTAGAAGTTGTCCAAGAAAGGCGACATCTTTGAACCTAATTGCCGTCATTTTTAACCCACGCAAGCAAAGCCATGAATTGTCGTTAGTAATCGTACCTACTACTCTCGCGGTCTACATTACTGTCATGTTCTTTGGATCACAGTAAATTAAATAAAAATTAACGGTTCACCATCACATCCCCGTGGTAGACCTAGGCCAATGTTGCGGACACGCACAGAAAACAACACTGTTTAACATTCATGACCCGAGATGATATTTATCTGCGAAATAAATATCTGCCCCGGCCCGAATTCGAACCCAGGAACTTCGGCAGAAGGAGGTTCGGCAGTTACGGTCACTCACTACCACCCTACGAAGTCGTCCTCGTCACATAGGGCACTAGCATTGAGTCTCTTACGAGTAAAGTTCCTTAGTTCTATACCAAGAACTAAGGTAGGTACTATGTCTATTGTCTAGCTAGACCATAGTTAATAATGAAAACACATTACCTATCCTATCTCGATTCATCATCACAACCATTTCTTTGTCCCACTTTTGGGCACGGGCCTCCTCTCAGAACAGGAGGGATTTAGTCCACCACGCTGGCCAAGTGCGAATTGGCAGACTTCAGATGCCTTCGAGAACATTATGATGAACTCTCAGGCATGCTGGGTATCTCGATTGGCCAAGCATAACACTATTCATCTAAATCATGAATTCATGATACTAAAACAAACCCTTTCACGAACATAACCCAGGTCACAAATCTGCAGTGCTATCACTGAATCATCCTGGCCATATATTCTATTAATATCCGGCATTACATTAGGGCTTGCCGCGCTGAGTAACCGGCCGTTAGCGTGGCTTGTAAATGAACACTAATTTTAACACGTGCCGATGTTAGTTATGACGATAAGGTGGATGATATAATTGTAGCGACACGTTGAGGGTTGATATAATTGTTTAGTGCTTGTAGTGTACACGAGTATGCGTACTTAGTACTTATATTTATAAAGGTTAGTAAAACACACTGTTTTGCGTATACGGCCCTGTATTAAGTACGGCCCTGGAAGCCTACGAAGTAATGCAGCGTCTAAGTTTGCTTATGAGACTGACTGCTCATTCACGCTGTATATCTTCACGTGCCCTTTCTCACACACTTCGATCAATCGTCACTAATATTATAATTGTAAAATTAGATATATAAAATTAAGTACCTACAAGTTATTTTGAGATTCTCCGTCTGCAGCCTAATAATTCGTGACATCAAAATGTTGATAAAAGATTTTGCAACAACAGGGTGTTTGATTAGATTTAAATCCTTGTCTGTTAATAATCCGCTTGTCGTTTCTATGAAGACCTTATTGAAAATAATAATTGAGACGTATGAAAAAATGCGGTCATTTCAAGAAACCTTAGTCCTAGGGTAAGGTAGGTAAGGGTAGCAGCGCATCAGTGGCTGATGTCACATATGCAATTGAATCATTTGATCTATGCTCGTTTATAGGTATTTTTTGTTCCTTGATCGATGCTCATTTGGGTCTTGTTTAATGTCTGTCACAGTTATCATGGGCGGCAGCGAATAGATGTAAATATTTGCTATTTTATATCTAGTAAAAAAAGTACCTACACTAGCCAAAAATGCTCATTTCCATTTGTCTCCCATAAAGCACACTTAAACTTATTTTTTTTGTATAAAACTAAAACTATTAGTGAATCATTTAGTCACCCCATCCGTTTATTAATACCTGACGAGTTACAGGGCCGGGCGGGCACAGGGCTCCGATGAGTAACCGGCCGTTAGCGCGGCTTGTTTAATGAGCACTAATTTTAACACGTGACGATATAATTTGTACCGACATGTTGAGAACTGGCGAGTGTAGTGCCACTTTGGATATGTACGGCTGTGATATTTAGTAATTCGCTTTACGTCAATATTCAGCTGAAATAACGGCATCGTAAATATAGCATGTATGGCACATGTGATGTTTGTTTAAGTTTATAATTGCACATTAATAAGGCTGTTATGGTAGCGTCCATAGCCCAATGACTCGCGTCAGTTCAATGTGATCGACAGAGATAATTAAATACGGGCGCGGTCGGTTTCTTGGTGACAGCTAGTGGCAAAAATTCATGGACGCCTTGCTTGGAGGATACGTTAAGCCGTCGGTCCCGGTTGTTTTCAATGGTTAAAACAATCGCTAAGCCTTGTCGAAGACCTTTGGGTGGCTTTAGAATATTTGACAATGGATTGGCTAACCCCTCCACCAACCCGCATTGGAGCAGCGTGGTGGGGTATGCTCTAGACCTCCCGCAGTTGTGTCTGGTCTGTGGCCCGTGCTCAACTGTGGATCGTTTATGGGTTGTAGCTAAGTCTTTTATAGAATTTGGCCACATATGCATTCACCAAATAAGGCCTACTGTACTCTAATACTAGCCTTGCTTTGTTAAATTGTAAATACTTTTCTTCTTTTGCTGCAATTCCGACAGATCTCGCTTCGGTTAATGAATGTTGAAGCAATTAAGCGTTTTATTGTTTTTGGTGTATGTCCACCATGGTGGATGTGAAGAAGAGATCCGTAGGAGATGTGCTATAGCAAGAAAAGCAGTGAGCAAACTTGAGAAGATCTGGAGAAACAGAATATCACAAATAACATAAGGCCAAAAGCCTTGATTTTCCAGTATGCTTCAAAGGAAAACAAATACCCTAGAGATGTGGTGTTGGAGGTGACTAATACGATGGACGGCACATCGCACCAACATCTCTATCTTAAAGAAACTCAAGATTAGGTAGAGATTTTCATCCACGATACGCATGAGAGTCTTTAAGTACTTTTGTCACGTAATCCGCAACGAAGACTCCATGGTTCAGGGATCAGTGGAGGGTGAAAAGGTCACGAAGATCGCTCAATCGTTGGACCGATAGCATCAAAACCCTGACGGAATGTTCCATCGTTGATTGTTCCCGCAACGCAAATGGAAGCAGGTGGAAACGCATCGCCGAAGCTGCAGTAGCCAACGAGAATGAAGACCTACTACGGCAACGTTCATCATAGGGCCACAACTCTAAAAAGAGTTTACGACTAACGACAAGAATTGTTATCAAAAGTATATGAAATCTTTCGCATATTGTACATCGTGAACTTTCAGAAATTGTGGAACGATTATTATTCTCTATAATTTATGTAGTCTCGTTTACCTACCATTCAACTGTTTTCTTACTCATTATCTTTGTAAGTAGGTACGTAGATACTTGAGTCCCGAAACACAACTCGAAGTGAAAAGTTTGAAAGTGCTCGCTCTGATAGGAACTTTACAATTCCTGAGTTTGTCTGCCTGCACTCAGATACTTGAGAGATTTTAGAACTCACGCTGCCGTAATGTAATACCGTTGACCGGTGGAGAATAAATCGAAGAATCTGAAACTAATGGATAGTTTAAAACTAATAAATTTTGTCATAGATAGGGAAGAACATAATACGGTAGACCTGTGCTGTGGCTTGTGGACACATACGCAATGCAATGTGGCGTGATGTGCAGAGCTGAAGATCGATCTAAGTGGTGTGCATTGGGTGAGGCCTATGTCAGAGCAGTTGACTGATGAAGACTTAGAGAGTCGGTAGAAACCAGTAGAACGCACAGTGAGTGCGTGCGTTGTAACCTGTCAACCCAACCGACGCTATGCTGCTATATATATTTATGCGCAATAACAATTTTATTTCTATACTCTCGAAACCTACAACTGGTACTTACAGATCCCTTTTCTGTACTCAAAGTGCTCGTATACTGCACTGAGGTTAAGAACATGAGAAATGGCATTGCGTTATCTATATGTATACAAATTGATCTCAAGGATACAAACATAATAAGGCGCCGCCGCGACGCTGCAGTGGGTGTCGCGTCAAATCGCGTGGGTGAAGGAACGCGTTAGTCGCGGTGAGGCGTGACAAAGTGTGCTTAAACCCGGCGCACACCAAGGTTGACAGTTCAGTTGATTTTGCCACCGGCCAGCACTCACTGATTTGTGATGCCGTCAGGATCCCACCGCTTATCCTGCGATCGTATATTAGCACTCGTCGTCGTAGATAAAAGTAGAAGCAAAATGGCAATGATGGTCGTTGACGTCCGTTAGGACATGGCAACTGAAGAAGAAGATGATGAAGATGCCGATGCATCCCGCTGTCCTAGCGCGCTCTTAAATGTCACGAAGGGAGAAAAGGAGGGCCTTTGGGTTGATCTCTAAACCTTTGGAATCTGTATCTTGTTACCACTATTTACGTATTAAATTACCTTGGATAAAATCCCGTGCCCTGCCCTCCCTTGTGTGTGCAGATCCTTAGGTAGCATAGACACTGTTACGCGCTAAGATCTCGGGTTAGTCATAATGCTGGCCTTCTTACACGCGATTCTCAAACACTACTAAGCGAAAGATCTGTTGTAAAGTGGATTAACACAGTTTCGTTGTTTCACTCGTACGTGCTCTAAACTATTACGAATATAGACTTAACGTCGATCTCAAACTTCCGTTATCAATTGAAACCGATGGATTCGGAGGCTAAAATCAGCCGGCTTAAAAACTTCCGGGAATCTGATTGGCCACTAACCTCATCGTCAATCTGCACTGGAGCATGATAGTCCACCTACGTGGAACGTAGTACGTCTTCTCAGTTGTGGGGGACACCCGTGCAGTTGGGAAATTTATCTTTGCGCCACAGGCTTCCCAGCACAGCTATTATGTTATTTGTAGTAGAAACACTGAATTAAACCTTTCTTTAAATTCTAGGTTTTGAAGATAAAATAAAGTCAGTTCTCTAACTGCTTTCGAAACGCGTCAGCCCGTGCACTTTTAAATTTGGAACAAAAGAAAATGGCTCAAAGTTAATCTAGACTCGCAAAGCAAGCTACAGCCGGCAAGATAACGCCTCTTTCGCTTTGAAACATAATTCTCTTTACAAAAGCTTTTCTTTCAAACTTCTTCATATCAATTGGTTGACTTATGTTGAAGTACTTGAAGTGTACTTATTTTTATGTTCACATTATAGTCTGTTTACTTACTGCGTTTATTTCTTGAATCATCTATGATAGAGATTCGTAAATGTAACTACCGTTTCACATTTCCGTCATCACCACAAACACGTTCTTTAGGTTTTGATACAACAACATTATTTATTTTGCTTAACTTCTTATGTTGTTATAATTTGCGTTTCTAATTATAGTGTTTAGTTGAATCAGGCGTTACTTTGCGGAAATCCATTGTTGTAAAGTTAGTTTTAATCTACTTTGCAACAACCCGCCAACAAGGCATATGATGGTGTACTTTCATGCATAAGTCACAAAGGCACTTTGCTACTAAACGTCGTCTTAGAATCAACTTACCCTGAGGATACTGCGTCTGGGATGTTTCATTGTTGCATATGCAGAGAGGAAGGTGTTATATGCATAGACCTTGTTCGGATTGTTGCAAAGTATATAAAACTATTAACTACTCCACCAATCCGCATTGGATCAGCGTGGGGACCTCCCGAAGATTTGTCTGTGGGGGAGACCCATGCCCAGCAGTAGAACGTCTATGGGTTGCAGCTTAGCTTAGCTTTTTTAGATAAAACTAAATTTAAACAGCTTTTTTTTCATCTCCATTAATGGTGCCTCTTACTTCTACATTACCTGCAGATAAAACCCAGTTACGGCGACATTCTTTGAAATCATAATAAAATAAATTCTTCCGGTAAATGAGTTTCCCGGTATGGAATTTTCTTCCCGCAATAACCTTCACTTAAATAAATAGCGGCGAAGTGGATGGAAAATTTAATTAAAACTACGTACAAGGAGCTCGCGTTCCGACCTGAGAGAGCAGATTGTATGTACAGACAATCTTGGGGTTTGGTATAATATACCTGCGTTAAGAGGAAAAAACCTTTACCAATTGATTGAGCCAATGTATGCCAATCCATTTAAAAGTCATCTGTGCTACTAATTTGGGCTAAGATATCCGGAGAATAGGAATTACGTTTCGTCACCGGAGATATGGCTGTGACAAATCATTTAGGGAAAAATCCTTTAGTGGCTATAAGGAAGTCTATGTAATAACATACCAAAAACTTATTTATGGGCTTGCCTCCAAGTACGAAAACTGGAAAATAGAATTGCTTTTTGTTCCGCTTTATTCAACTAATCCCAATTTCACGTTAGCATGTATTTATTAACAAGTATGCGAACAATTACCAAATGACATTTTATGCAATTTAAGCTCACTACGTCGGCTAGCTAAATTAAATTAGCCAACGAAACTTTCGGCGCCCTATTCGGAGAGTTCAATGGCTTCCACGGCTTTGTTCATGGCAAATTGCGGTAATCCAGATATTGGGAGCTGGGCCAATGGGACTCTGTGGGATTTAACTCCGCATTTTTGATCAGGATATTGGGTCCGGGTTGGCGGGAAATATCATTAGATAGCCATGAGGGGTGATAAAAATAAATTACTTGTCAGGATCACGTTGGACCTTTCAAGAAATATTTCAGAATGGATGCACTCCGCCAGCATAAAGTAGTCCCCCAGGTCCATAAATAAAAAATCATGTAGATGCTTTGATTTGATTTACTGAAAGAATGAAACCAAATCGATCAAATTTACGTTTAAAGTTGTCATGAATGCTCCACCACAACCCTCTCTTTTTCCGACTGTTGGCTCGGCTCTCCTCACAAAACGGGAGGGGTTAGGCCATAGGCAACCTCACTAACCAAGTACGGATTAGTCGACTTCACATGTCCATTCATACTAGGTGACATTTAATTTCTTTAATCGCAAATGACATGAAAAATCATTGGTGCGTACCGCTTAAATCATTGGTGCGTACCGGTTGGTTGAATAAGCTTTCAACGGCTGTTGACTTTGCAGAACACTCGCACTCTTACGATTTAGTCGTTATGTCGCATGTGGTCGCATGTATTTGTTCTCATCCCATTTACTCCCTCAATGACCATATTCTGCTATATCAATAGACCAATGCCCATTCCCTAATGTCCATCTAATGTCAATAAAAATAATAGCATTAACAATTTACAAACCCTTGTGTCGTAAACACTGTCCTATAACAAGGAAATAGAGTATTTTTTTCAGTGGCAACCTAAGATATCCTTAGTTGAGGGCATGCTTGAAATATTTGATCGATACTATAATATCATAAATAGGTCGCGACCATAAACCAAATGAGTAGTTCTTTTACATTAAACTTTAAGTATTAATTAATGTGTGATAATTAATCAATGATTTTTATTCCATAAATCCATAAATCCACTCTCTCAATTTTATATCCGTGACTTTATGCAAATAAAATTAAAATCTAAACTAAAAACTAAAGCTTAAAAATAAAAAAAGCATACCAAAGAGGAACAAAAGATAAATACATGGAAATAATCTGAACAATCGTCGACGAAAATCCAGATACTTTGTTGAAAATATAGGAACATTTCTGGCATCTTAAACAAAGGCCTTGACATTATGCGGAATATATTATTGACACGTGTTTCGTTACAAGAATTTTGGCTGGGAAACACATTTCCGATACCATAAGACCATAAAAACTGGTATTCCTAAAAATCTCGAGTAAAAGACAAGATAGACTCTTTCACCCATAGATTTATTACTAGTATAGAGTAAATCTATGCTTTCACCAGTGTAAAGCAAAACCAGTTGCATGATGATGGTTACGAATTTAACAAAATACATTCAAATCATTTGCATTTCGAATAACATATGAGTTGAAAAAAAGGATGGCCCAGATCCTTTTTTGATGTCTGTTCAAAAAACATCGTTCCAAAATAAATTGATGCTTTTATTCATAGAGAAAGAAGAGCAGTCGCGAGCAAAGTGCAGACGAGTGCTCTGTTAACCCGGCGAAATAACGAGAGTTTTCTGTGAGCTGAGGTGCGATTTACGCGCTTGAAAACCGTTCGTTAACACCCAATTGTGCTAACTCCATTGAAGTTGTAATTTTTCCGTTTGAAATTAATAGTCTTTGTATTTTAATCATACCAAGCGTGTTTAACGTAATATTTTGACTTTCATGTTGATACTGATATTAAATAAGACTAATACCCAGCACGACAGAAAATGAAAGATTTTCCGTGAATAAACGAACCAATCTGCATTGGAGCAGCGTAGTGGAGTAATTATGCTCTAGAGTTCCCTCAACTGTGGCTGTGGTACCAATGCCCAACAGTGGGACGCCTATGGGTTAAAGAGTAGCCAGCAAACGAATTTATAATTTTTTTTCACATCCATAAGAAATACTCTAAATTACAACAAACACGAACAAGAAAACATTACACATACTTCCTATTACACACAACATATTTAATAGTTTGTTACCTGGATACTATGGCATGTTTTTTTGTCACATGACATTTTGGACATTTGATTGGTCTATGATTATCTAGTCTATGATTATAGATACACCTATTGCGGCGCTGTAATTATGGAGAAATGTTGCAATATGACATACGCTTGTACCTTTTGCAAGCCTCATATGTTAAATAATATAAATTAATAATAACTTGAATAAATCACTCCAAAGTCAATTTCACGATACCTATCAAGAAGCAGAAAGAAGTACAATAATCGTTAACGAAGTACCGATTCGAGTGCACTGCAGGAGCCAGCGGAGCGAAGAGTTAAGTGTATTGATCTCTGGTTCATATGCGTGAACTAGGTAGCTTGAAAGTGCTATTTCAATCACAAACTTTATTTTAAATTATTTTGCAATTTTTCACAATTTTTCACACATTAAAAGAGTTTTAAATATCAGTATAGTCATCTTATCTTTCTGTCTTTCTTTGAGGAATAAAAGAAATAAAAGAAATATATAGTATCTTGCGAATTAAATAGATATTTATTCTATTGTATTCCATTCTACAACTTCAATGATTTCATCCCATCGGATGACACGCGGCTCTCCTAAATAAACGATGCCTTACTGATTATAACGAATTCCAGCTGTTTATATTCTAGCTCATTCGTCCTGTGATACAAGGATTTAGCTATACCATCTTTTGATTTCTCTTTTTTTTTTCGATTTCTGAATGATTGGACGTTCAGGAAGGATATGTTTTCATAATAAATTGTTCTAATGTAAGCAATGAGTATACAATTGAACAGTTCAATGCTTATATATCTAGAATAGAATAGAATAGAATAGAATAGAATATAGATTTATTATTAATATAGATCTGATACATGTTTGATACCACAAGTCCATAAAAGGTATAAATCAAAGATATGTCCCTAGATCCTATTCTATGTATTTTATAAAAAAAAAGGAATGAGAAAAATAATTAACTTTCAATTTTTTTTGCAGTGTTGTGACACAAGGTAACAAATGTATTTACGAATTGAACAGTTTCAACGTTTTAGTTGTTACGAGTACATACAGGTTCCTCTGAAAGGATTCCAATCAAAGCCCAGTCGTTTCAACCCCCATAATACACTATGTTTCCTAATAGTGAAAACGGTTGGTTCCTTATCTTGCGTCGTATCAGTCGCAGTGCACTCGCTCCCATCCAATACGTGTGATGGAATTGCCTTTGTGAGAGAAGGTGCGGTTTTGTGTTTATTGTTATTTCACTTCTCCTAGTAGTGTGTTACGACACACTTGTCGTTAGGGTTAAAAGGAATGAGATCCAGAATCATTACATTATTAGATTGTACTAGCTATGCTCGCGGCTCCGCTTGCGTCAAGTCGTTTTACGGGCAAAATAACCATCTTTTCTAGTAAAAAAGTAGTGCAAAAAGTAGCCTATAGCACTCTTCTAGCCGTATACTACATCCATGCATGAATCACTATGATACATCTTTCTGTTGAGGCGAAGAAAAAGGACAAACCCAACCAAAAAAAATTTAAATAAAAATCGGATGAATAATACTGGTTTTGATATTTCGTCGGTCTTAAAATCCCTTCAATTAGGTATAGGCATCTATTTTAACTGTACTATGTGTTTGTTTGGAAAACGTTTAATCTTGACAAGGTACTTTAACTATATTAAATGCATAAACCAAAAGCTCTGACGATGGTGGAGTTTCGTGGCAGAGCTCCTAAAAATATTCCCATGATGGACTATAAAAAGTTAAGTCATAAAATATTAATACCAGTAAGTAAATACTAGTAATCCATATATGTATATCTGTTCATATATGGATTACTAGTATTTAGTGAAGGAAAAATCTTGTACATTCTGGGATATATTTAAAGAACTGTTAAAGAATAAACTCAACAAAAAAAACTTCAAGTCTACCGCATTGATAGAATTTTACAGTACATCAATTCTGGATCCATTCCAACTCAATTGATCCTTTGAGAGCAATCCATCTTGCCTCAAGTCTACTATAGAATGAGCTAAAATAAATACAATTGTAGGTATTATTATATATTTACTCTGTGATCTATTTATATTTACTGTTAGTTTCATCGTAAAATTATAACTATCTAAAAGGTGCAGGTGGATGATTAGTTAAATCATCCATCCTCTGTCATACTCTAATACTACAGCAAAGCTTTATATACA
>DWTT01001560.1:0-11492 GCA_018250895.1 Carterocephalus mandan | reverse complement strand
TCAATAGATGGCGCTGCTATGTTAAACCTACAAATGTGTCATATAAGCTACAATTTAATAGCATAACCACCACGTGTGTGTTGTTGAGGCTAAAGTATAAATTAAATTTATTTTGTAGTAAACGAAATACCGTGAAATTCAAAAGTTAGTATGAAACTTTGCCGTTTTTGAAGTTAGTGAATGTCTAAGCCACGCGAGCGAAGCTGCGGAAGGTCTAGAGCATACTCCACCACGCTGTTCCAAAGCGGATTGGTGGAGGGGTTAGTGGCTAACCCAGTGTCGAATGCTCTCAAGTCACCCGACGGACTTCGACAAGGCTTAACGACTGATTCCACCGTTGAAAACAACCGGGACCGACCGACTGATCGGGTTAACGTGGCCTCCGAAGCTCGGTAGCGTCCATGAAGTTTTCCACTAGCTGTCACCCATGCATAAACTGACGCGCCTTTCGTTGCTTAACTCTTTAAACACATAGAATCGATGCGTTACTGTTGGGCAAAGTAGACGAGGCAGGCCCGAGGCATGTCGTTGAACTGTCCTGTGGCGAATGCCTCGCTTCCGCCAGGACCCGGCAAATAAAATCAATTAGTGGAGCCGACACCGTTACTGAGGCACGACCGAGCATTATGAGAATGCGCGACACATTTCAAATAAATCTAGGCTCCCAAGGCTCTCGGCAAACACAATGACATTGGCATGAGCACGGAGCCCGTTGGGCAAAAGCTCATTAAAATACTTGTCTCTGTTTACGTACGACACTCGGTAATAAACAGTTTTAACGTTAAAAATAGATGCAAAGTAACCTAGCATTTTATTGGCTTACAATCTTAAAAATATGTAAGATGAGCACCGTACCATGCTCATCATGACCATAATTTATAAACATATTGCGATTGAAATTATGTTTTTTTTTTCAGTATGTAGTAAGGTATTATTCACATGTTATAACCATAGCGACCCTATGAATCAGAGAGCTTTCTATAAATAAAGGTAAGGAACGTGTTTTAATTCTAAAGGACGATACTTAATAGAGTCGGCCACGTCATGTTATCGGCACCACGTCGGTGGCACCGGATAAGCGGTGCAACCGGCCGATTGTCTCGCGAATATCGTAAATAACTCGCCCTGTGTCCGGTGTCCGCCAGGAATACAGAGTTGGATTCGACGGCGGATACAGCGTCTCCAGCTACACTCTCGATCTCGACGCAGGCGTTTACACCGTCGAACAAAGACGGATAACAGACGTCTGTGAGACGTTTAAACCTTTAGTTAAATGTGTTCTCGAGGCCCGGCGCTCGCAGGAAGCAGCCTCCGCGCGCGGCATACGGATGAGCAAGACGCGCGCTGACGCCCGTCGCCGCCCCAACTTACTCGTACGTTACGAGTATCTAACCGTCGCCATGGCCTCCTCCTAGGCACGCTCCATACCGATAACCGCTCGTGTATAATTTATCCTCGATTCGATATTTTTTTGCACGAAAAATGCGCCGCCATTTATCTGCGTGCAATTTGATCAATTTAACGAGTTCTCGATTGCAGGAGGGTATCATCTGTAACTGCCCGCCGGCTATTAATTCCATCCGAGGTGAAAACAATGGACACGTGATATAAATAGCTGGAATAAAATATAATATGGCAGTTTTTATTTGGTCTATTTTATTGGGCGAACGTTATGCGAGGGGTGCATGGAGCGGGCAGGAGTCGTGCGAGGCCACTGCGGCGAGATAGCATCGCCGCGCGGCGCGTCTATAAATAGCTGGCAGGCGGACCCTTGAACCAGCCTCGGTCGTCACCACAAGCCTCAAAGGGCTACAACTGTATATTTTTCTTAATGTTTATCTTATCCCTGACGTGGAATCTAATAGTGATTACATAGTACGAGTAAGCGGGTCGTAAACGAAGTCATTCAAAGGTGCGTTTTGCTCTGTTTTCAGCTTTCAGGTGATCGAATTATTTCACAATCTCAACCCAATAGATACTATACATTTTTGAATAAACTAAAACGGAGGAAGTTCATAAACTGAAAATTATAATGTATTCTTATTAATAATAATTAATAATTATAAAAATGTTTTATTACCACACATAATTATAATAGGTACCTACTACAAAAACAAAAAATTTAAAATAGGCAGAGTAGTCAACAGGAGTTGGCTCAACTTCAGCTGACATAGGCCTGCAAGTCCTACGCAGCGCTGTTTTTCAGCCAACCCCTGTCCCTGTATTATTGGGCGGTCCTAAAGGGTGCTCTAAACTTACTTACTAATGTTTGTTTGAACTCTCCTAATATGTAATTAGATGTCCAAGCAGGCATCTCCTGATGTTGAGTATAGGTGCGACAAGGCTTTCCTATTTAATTCACTGTTCGCGATTTACTAGAGTAACAAAGCTTATGGAAGATCGCTTATTTTATTGATAAATGGGGACTATAGGGGGTGTAGTTTAGGCCTCAAGTTTTTTCAATTCGGTATGAAAAGCAAACATAAGCGGCTATCGAGCGCGGCTGGTAGCCCTGACGGAGCGACGCCACGGTACCGCAACAATCCTCCATAAAACACGGCGGACGGGGTGCAACTTCTCGGTTGCTCGCTTTCGTTCGCGCATGTGGCCGATGCTTATTTTTTCCCCCAGATTAGAGTATAAGATGCGCAACCGGTCGGCGAGCGAAGGACGCGGCCAGGGACGGACGCGCGACGCCGCGTGTCGAAGACCCGGCCGCTGCGCCCGCGCCGCGCCGCTGCCCGCTAATGATGTCCCTTCGCTAAACCGCTCCTAATTGGACGAACGCAAGACCACTTCGTCACCGTGAAAAAACATACACAATCACCACTCGTCATACTGTGAATAGCACCAACTGCACTCCGGTCCCGTAAATAATAAGACAATTGATCAATATCGATTTATAATTCACTTACGACGCTGCATTAAAATTCCCCGGGCACCCGCACTCTTATCTCGAGTATAATTTGTCGATACTCTTCCTTACTCTCTGCTATCGAGTGCGATCTCCGAAGTGTGAATGTAAAACGAAATGATTCCTGGTAAGACGATTCTGCAATTGGCTTTTCGTTTTTACATCGCACTTCTTATTACCAGGATACTGTGATATTTCTCGAGATAATTAGCAAGAAATTTTCCTGTTCCTTATAAAGTTACATTCTTATTTCATTTACAAGTCTATGGTCTAGCGCGATATTGCATATTGATATTACGTAGGTATGTATTTGCTTACGCTATGTCGTAGGTTTATATAGATAATACTCGGTTATATTCTGAAATAAAACAAATATTGAGACGAAATAATGTTTGCGTGAATTTCAAGAACGTAAACCATTATTTATAGTCTCTTTTATTTTATTTCTACAACATTAACAACCATTAAGTACTTATCTAACCAACATTCTCAGTTGGTAGTAGTAAATTACAGAGGACAACTAAAGAATTAAACTGGGGACAGAAAAAATAAATAAAGAAAATAAATTTTATAAAACATTACACAACCATTTTCTTGGACATATCGATGCTAGCCTGTGTAATTACTAGGAGATAACAGTTATCCCTGATGAGTGCTTACTTTGTCCGTTACGTAACTTAGGATTATCTACCTATGCGCCCAGCGACGCGACGGCTGCGGGTACCCGCTACCCGGTACCAAATGCGATTATGCCAGGAACACGTACACAACAACAATTACCCTCTAATAACGGCCGGCTGTAGTGAATTGTCGTAGATTGCAGACGCACCGAGCTATATAGCTGTAAATAATGACACAATTGAGATATTATTCTTTCATAATCGAACCAGTCGGTACCAGCAACTAAACTGTACTATGCTGACTTCTTAGGTATGATATAAAATAAATTACTGTGTTATAAAAATACACATTTCCACTTTACCACTGGCATGAGTGAATGCACTTATTATAATTATAGGACTTATTATTATAGGGTTCCTTTGTGCTAGGACTAGTTTCTGATGTGCTTATCATGCTGTAGGTAGGTACGGTTAGTTACTCTTTTATTTTATTCTGAAGATGCCAGAGACATTGTTCGCTGACTGTAATTACTCATTATTTATAGATTAGTCATTATTAAACTATATATTATTAAATTACAATTAAAATAATTTAGAATAAAAATTAAAACAATTATTCATTAATATATAAATTATTAAAATAAACACACCCATATATATAAATAGTTACACTTTGACATTAACAACACGGGTAAAATTGTTTTTGATACACAGTGAAACTATAGAATTCAGCCTAGCTAGATTTTACTAAAGTTTTTTGTTCAGAGTTAGGAGCGAATTGCTAAGTAATTTTGCATAAGAAAATTATTTGTTGTGAAATTTGTAATTTCTAACCTAGTGGCCAATGTTCTCTATACCTATTATTATACATTAATAAAACTCCAACGTGAATGTCTCTTGTACTAACATGAACTTCTTATTAGATTGAAAAGTCACTTTATTATAGGCATGTCATATTGAAAATTGTCGTAGCTTTTATTGTTGATTAGTAGAATATGGTAAGCCTTATATGAGAGCATTAATTATCATTTCATATCGCCATACCGGTGGCAGTCGAGTCATGCGTCTAATAAACTAACAGCCACGCTTGAGCCGTCGCTTGAGTGAACTAACATACATATCAATTATATGAGTATCCTATACTGAATACCTTATGGGTACTATATCATGGACAAAAGCAATAAAATTGATTAGTCAAATAACATAAAACTTGAGTATGTACGTAACGAATGTACCTACCTACTTAACGAATATAGACTGTGTGTATTTGAATATGTACATAATATTACGTGACCGTACAGTAGCTAAAATAATAAATAGTACAAGTTGGATAACATAATTATGGCATGTCAGCGATGTTTTTGCGAATATTGATATTATAAAAAAAAACCCTAATTTTGTCCTAATTAATGCAAATTATCATATTATTATATTATCTCCACCAATCCGCATTGGAGCAGCGTGGTGGAGTATGCTCTAGACCTCCCGCAGATGCGTCTGTGGCGGAGACCCGTGCCCAGCAGTGGGACGTCTATGGGTCGCAGCGAATGCAAATTATAGGTAGAATTTTAAAAAATTGTGTGACCCTGAATAACATATTAATAATAGTCATGAATTTAATATGTTATAATCATACGTTTTATATGTTGTAATAATTATATGTTATAATTTCTACAATACCTACTGATATTATATTTCATACTTTCATACGTCAGGATATTTTTTTTAATTAGATTAATGATGATCGTAATAACAAAACGGTGAAACGGGTTTAGGTAAAGCATTTAAGGCCACTGCAATATCCATAAAATAAATATGTACAAAATGCAGCAAGTATAAAATTAAGTTGGCTAAGAAATTGACTTTTTAATCTGATAAGTTCATTTGATAATAATTGATTACCAACCCTCGATCATGGAACGTCAGTGAACACGTCACCGCGGCTTATTGGCAAAAAGCGGTCATTCAGGAAGCCACCTCTGGTCATGCATATACTCATATCATTGTGGCGTATCATATCTCTGACGCGATTCCCCTTGCGAATCATGATTGCCAGGTTGAACGTAAAATGTTGGCGATAGATAATCTATTGCAGACCAGTCGGAATCTTTCTAAGAATATTTTGCAAAATACCAGTCGGGTGTAAAGTTTCATATTCCACACTTTTTAAACAAAAACTAAAATAGATTATTGTAAGTTTAAAGAAATGGATGTAGTTTACGTTTTAAAAAAGTAAAAAAAAAAAATTGTCACCGTAAGTAAAACAGACGCCATTCGGGCACAGAGTTTCATATAACGTCTATTCAAACTGAGTTTCTAAATTAGGATTTATACTTTTTTTTAAATTCACAATAAAGAAAAAAGGATTTTGTTCAATACGCGAACGGGCCGCCCTGTTTGGAGAAACTACATATTTAGTATGTACCAAAATATGAATTAAAATAAAACCTAATTAGTTCTAGGTCTGTGAATGAATTTGGACAGCTTTTATGCAAGATCCGAATTTGGCAAGTATTGCCCAACAGATTTTAAATCAAATTTATTTCCGCTGTCTTCTGAGCATATTCCATCAATACATGATGACCTCTTGTCATCAGGCACACTACACGTTGAGTAGTTTGGAGATGTTATTTTCTGCATCAAAAATGCGAACTTATAGCATGGGATTGAAGCCGAAAAAAAAGATTTAGTCTCGTTACAGCTGAGAACGTTATTATCAATCCAAGGATACCTGGGTGGATAATGCTGGATGTATGCGAATGTTACCATTTTGATTTTTGCTAGGTGTGTGTACCAGTCCTAACGTCAAAATAACGTTGTTTTATTTCAGTCATCGCTGCGGATTGACTAATGAAGATTTAAACCGACGCTGGTCGAAGCCGAGCCCCGTCCTCCATCCTACTATTTACCATACTAAGGTACTAGAATATTTTTTTAATGAATAAGTAGGATCACAAGTAAAGCTGTTTCAAAATCAATAGAACTAAGAAGGAATAGTAATTTACTTCACGTGGCTTCGTGTTCGCTGTGAAATAAATTATATACCTAGTAAGTACAAACTTATAACAATGATATTAATTATACCTTCATGTTGGTTGAAGTGACCATTTTTTCAACGAGCTACGTGGATATTAGCCTCCAGGAAACCTCTTAAATTCTCCTTCATTTAAAATGGTGCTGGCCTATAGGTTTTCTCCTTTATGTTGAAGATATTTGTTATTTTATGTAAAACTTTATTGACAACTTACAAAGGTAAAATTGTACAAAGGGCGAGCTTAATGCCTGAAGGCATTCTCTACCAGCTATCCCTGGGCGGTGTAGAAAAGGTGTGGTAGGTGTAAATATAACTAAATTAGTTGAAGATATTTTATTTACATAACCAGTTTACCAACATATTTCAGGGTTTGATAGAGTACTTGGTCCGTGTTTGGAAGAAGCCGCCGTTGGTGTACTGCGACTACCACGGCCACTCGCGTCAGAAAAACGTGTTCTTCTACGGATGCGCCGGCGCCGAGAGCTGGTGCAGCAACGATCGGCTCGTCCAAGATGAGCCTGTCAAATATCTGGTGAGATACCGATGTTTATTTCCTCTGTTAATCAAGATAGAGACAGTAACTTCAGTTAAATACTTAATTTTTTATTTGAAAATACCTTATTCAATACACGACCATGATTAATAAGGTACCAAAAAGGATTAAAAAGGTAATTTGTCCTAAAAACTGATCCCGATGGCCTTTGAAGGCTTTACAAACTGGTAAACAAATTATAAATTTGTTCTCTAGCTAATAAATAGCTAGATATTGCACGGTGAACACAAATTGACAAACAAATACTATGTCAGATGCTGCCAGCGCTCATGCATCGCATATCGCCCGCGTTCGCGCTGGGCTCGTGCTCGTTCCGCGTGGAACGCGAGCGTGAGAGCACGGCGCGCGTTACCGTGTGGCGCCACCTGGCCGTCACGCGCTCCTACACCATGGAGGCCTCCTTCTGCGGCTTCGACCGGGGTCCCTTCAAGGTATGACATCACAGCAGCGTTCATGAACCGCATATCGCCCGTGTTCGCGCTGGGCTCGTGCTCGTTCCGTATGGAGCAGGAGCATTCCACGACCCATATAGTACGTCCCACTATTGGGCACGGCTCTCCAAACCCACAGCTAGAGTGGTGAAGGTCTAGCATACTCCATAACGCTACTCATTGGAGGAGCGTATGATGTCACATCCCAGAATACAAAAAATAAATGTTTCTTCCCTTCATTCCGTTGATTCCCTTTCTTTTTTGCATGGCATAATTTTAATTTTAAAAACTTAATTCAGCACGTGAACGAGCCAACGCTTTTCACTGAAATCAGCAAGATACTTTTAGACTAATTATTTTTATTACTAATTACCTATTTAATATAGTGCGGATGTAGCTAAAGTCATAAAGCACTGTAAATTTCATCTATATGACGATGATGTTAAGCTATATATTTCTTTTGACCCGTCTGATACTCATTCAGCTGTGGCTAAGTTAAATGAGGACTGCAGCGCATTTGGGAATGGTCAGTTAGTAATTCCCTATCATTAAATCCAATCAAAACTAATTATTTAATAGTCGGAACCGTTAAAAGGGTCAAAGAAACTGCTGATAGAAGCCCCACTACTAGATAGGATACTTTTATTGTTAGTACATAATGGGGATGAAAGTCAGCACTTACTTTCAGGTGGACAAACTGACAAAGTATTCCTATAGTTATAAAGTAACTAGCTCTTACCCGCGGCTTCGCCCGCGTGGTCAAAGGGAATTAACAATGAGTTGTTTATCATACATGACACATTTGTGGTGGATGAATAGTGACAGTTTCACGATTAAAAGATACTTAGAGGAACCAGAGTTAATGCTGACTGCAGATAAAGTGTACGTACACTGATAAACTGAAGCTTTAAGCTAACTTCAATAGAAGTGTGATGGTGAAGATTGATGCAGGATCCACCGATCCTGCTTGCGTGTACAGGCAATACTAACGTGGAGAGCACATATAAGTGTGATTAGTTTTCCAAATGGGTGTGAATTTTTCTTTTGGAGTGTTTCCAGCCATACACGGCTTGGGACACAGTACAGAGCACTATTAAAATAGTGCCACTAGTAATACGCTACTGTAGACGATATTATATTACACAAAAAATTAAACAAAACTATATACAATACAAAATGTTTATAAAACTCATAAAATATCTAAAGTACCTACTAACTATTCCTTAAAAATAATTGTTATTTTAAGCCAACACTACAACACTTTACAACAGTCGACAAAACCAATTCAAGAAGCAAACCAAAACCAAAATCAAAGCGTATAGCTTATTCCTTTAAGTACCATATTAATTTTATAAGTACCAATACAACAATTTATCCAGCGCCAATTCAAAATTCAATTCAATTTATTAGTTGCCTGTGACTTAATTAATTTACATGTATCATTTGTTAGCGTGATTCAGAACTTGCAAAAGGAATTTTACTAACGCCATCTATTAACAACATCCGGAACTAAATAACTAGCAAATAACAAAACATCGATCTTCCCATGGCATTGGGATGTTTTACCGCGGTAAATACCTATGTCACTCTCCACCCTCCTCACTATCTCCACACACAAAAACCATACCATATAATATCTTCGTTGCGACAAGAAAGCCGGACAAACAAATACACTTTCACATTTATAATATTAAAGTATGGATATATATACCATTTTAACTGTTTTATTATAGCCTTTGCTCGTATATACAGGCTTATTCGTTAAGTCCCATTCATTTCTCGTGTCGTTAAAAATGTGTAATCAACCCGTACATACTCTTAATATCTACGCAATGCAAAATCGATTTATTCACATGGTTTATTCAAACGTAATAAATAAATAACACAAATAAACTGTTTATCTATAATTATTCGCCGCAGAAACACATCCTGTTTCACTTATATTCCAATTACGAATGATGGCATATCTTGAGATAAATGATAACGATACTTAGGGCTTGACACGTGAGCTAATACATCTAGCGGCGGCCGAGACTCTCCTTTTAGATCCTCCAGATAAGTTCAGTAATAAATTTTCAATCTGCGAGGCATAAGAGTGTTCCTGCGTATTTGTTGCGTTCTGTTCTGGCGGGCTAGAAAAACAAGCTAGTCTTCATTGTTGAGTTTTAACCAGATTGTTATTATGTAAACCCGGACTACATTAGTAAGTAAATAGTTTTACTTGACAATTTCTGGGTGAGTATGGGGTTCTTTAAAATAGGTGTTGGTGTATTGCCCTTGACGACGGTAACCATTTAACGTCAGACCCATATTTTTGTTTGTCACACGTTAATTTATGAAAAAGTAGGGAACTGTTAAAAAAGTATTCTTAAACCCTAAATTTATATTTATTCATTAAAGTTACTACAAAACTCATAACTAGTTAAGACCAATTTTGAGGAGAGACATAATATAGGCTCTGATCTTCACTTATAATCCATCGCTGCCAGCCCACCACTCAGGGTCACCTATGCTGCCTTGTATGTATGTACTTCTGTGAGCATTATGGAATAGCAACTTTACGATGGTAAAGAACATAGGAAATCTTTCTGATTTATTCTCTCAATTTTTATTTTATTTAGAATGCTCTCGCCAATCCATCGAATAATTTCATTTTAAAGTTAAAACCTATTATGATTTACTGTCAACGCTCGGCTTCGTCAGGCTTAAACTCTTTGAAAGAAGCAATATGTATTGTCTTTTGTAAAAGTACTCATTCCACCGCACAGGGCTAGGATTCCCGGTTGTAAGTTGATGGACATGTTGACACACACGGAAGGCATCACAAAAGGTTATGGTAGGTATACGTTCCAACTCGTACTCGACACACTTTTGGGTCTCTCAAAATGAATATGCGTCGTAAACACACGATAAACATAAATGGACCGCTTATAAAAATAGAGCAGACGGTTTTCGCGGGCAGTCTCTGGTTTTGCAGACCCTAAAATTATAGTTATAGATTAAATTATTTTAACAGGGATTCCACCTAAACACTCAGCATCTGCAGAACGTCGGCAGCGACTTTTGCGAGGCTCTGAACGGCCTCGGCGACAATGCGGCGAATGTCGATATTCAGCTCACAAAAGATCTCAACGGGTAAGCTTGCATTCACGTATGGCTTAATCAGATAGTCATCAATAGATCAGTCATTAAAAACGGTAAAATTTATTGCTACATTTGTTTGCATAATGTACTTCAATAATATCTTGATAATATTATTACAAAATATAATATGTAAACTTTCTGCGCATTCACTTAGTGCATACTTGCTTTTGAGAATATCATCGTCAAAATAATGACGAGTCCTATTCACTCATAAACAGGAATATACACATCGTTGGGGCTAATAAAATGCGCCGTTTAATAGTCGTATTATTACTTTGTAACACACGATAACTTGAACAGTAAATCAGAGACTACCTAAGTACCATGATATTTCTCACACACAAGATTGAAGTGAGCGCATTCAAAAGCAACAATAGTTTATTACGAGCATTTAATCTAATATTTAAAGCTTGTTCGAGATGTTGTCATATATGCTATAGGAGTTTTATTATATCGACAGAAATATCGTTGAGATCTATTTGAAAGGTGCTGAAGACACAAGGCAAGTTATTATGAGGTTGTTGTCGTTTCCATCGCCTTGCATTACTAAAGAAATGCTCTAATAGCACGTTTTCTATGACACTTGTAAATGCGAATTTGTGTTATTATATTATACCTTTGTGAAAATCATTTATTCTATACCTACTATATTTGCATGAGTTTATGTGTCCATTTTTTATACCTCAATATCTTTTTTACGTTAACGTTTAAACGTTACAATTTTTGTGTAACGTTTTAAAATAATAATAAAATGTAAAAAATAAATATTAAATAATTAAATATATATTACCGTCAC